>CAKMYE020000019.1:0-146578 GCA_929108145.2 Limnephilus rhombicus
AGCACGCTGGGAAGGAGATAGGGAAGGACCTGATTTAACGAACAAGTCAGCAAACAAGCATTCGATTGATTTGATTAAACCATATTTCGTGGGGCGTAACCGAGTTATCCCATCCTCCTGACACCCACTCCACATGTCCAGAACATCAAAGTTAACATGTTAAGGCGCCGCATCCGCGCTCAAAAAGAAGAAGATGGAGAGATATGTATTAACGAAAGTTAGAAGAGTGCACTAATATTTAAAGCGATAAAATCGATGCGAAAATTGCGAAAATGTTTAATAAAACACGACTCGTTTATAATAGAGCAAAAATCTCGTGGAAGGTATCTTAAGTATGATTTAAAAAAAACATCGTTAATTTTTTCACAACTATAACTTGTAAAATAACTGAAACAAACGTGTTTATAATAATTTTCGAAGCGTAGTTTGAGATTTTTTCTAGTGTAGGTGACCGAACAAGTCAGCAAACAAGCATTCGATTGATTTGATTAAACCATATTTCGTGGGGCGTAACCGAGTTATCCCATCCTCCTGACACCCACTCCACATGTCCAGAACATCAAAGTTAACATGTTAAGGCGCCGCATCCGCGCTCAAAAAGAAGAAGATGGAGAGATATGTATTAACGAAAGTTAGAAGAGTGCACTAATATTTAAAGCGATAAAATCGATGCGAAAATTGCGAAAATGTTTAATAAAACACGACTCGTTTATAATAGAGCAAAAATCTCGTGGAAGGTATCTTAAGTATGATTTAAAAAAAATATCGTTAATTTTTTCACAACTATAACTTGTAAAATAACTGAAACAAACGTGTTTATAATAATTTTCGAAGCGTAGTTTGAGATTTTTTCTAGTGTAGGTGACCGAACAAGTCAGCAAACAAGCATTCGATTGATTTGATTAAACCATATTTCGTGGGGCGTAACCGAGTTATCCCATCCTCCTGACACCCACTCCACATGTCCAGAACATCAAAGTTAACATGTTAAGGCGCCGCATCCGCGCTCAAAAAGAAGAAGATGGGAGATATGTATTAACGAAAGTTAGAAGAGTGCACTAATATTTAAAGCGATAAAATCGATGCGAAAATTGCGAAAATGTTTAATAAAACACGCCTCGTTTATAATAGAGCAAAAATCTCGTGGAAGGTATCTTAAGTATGATTTAAAAAAAACATCGTTAATTTTTTCACAACTATAACTTGTAAAATAACTGAAACAAACGTGTTTATAATAATTTTCGAAGCGTAGTTTGAGATTTTTTCTAGTGTAGGTGACCGAACAAGTCAGCAAACAAGCATTCGATTGATTTGATTAAACCATATTTCGTGGGGCGTAACCGAGTTATCCCATCCTCCTGACACCCACTCCACATGTCCAGAACATCAAAGTTAACATGTTAAGGCGCCGCATCCGCGCTCAAAAAGAAGAAGATGGAGAGATATGTATTAACGAAAGTTAGAAGAGTGCACTAATATTTAAAGCGATAAAATCGATGCGAAAATTGCGAAAATGTTTAATAAAACACGACTCGTTTATAATAGAGCAAAAATCTCGTGGAAGGTATCTTAAGTATGATTTAAAAAAAACATCGTTAATTTTTTCACAACTATAACTTGTAAAATAACTGAAACAAACGTGTTTATAATAATTTTCGAAGCGTAGTTTGAGATTTTTTCTAGTGTAGGTGACCGAACAAGTCAGCAAACAAGCATTCGATTGATTTGATTAAACCATATTTCGTGGGGCGTAACCGAGTTATCCCATCCTCCTGACACCCACTCCACATGTCCAGAACATCAAAGTTAACATGTTTAGGCGCCGCATCCGCGCTCAAAAAGAAGAAGATGGAGAGATATGTATTAACGAAAGTTAGAAGAGTGCACTAATATTTAAAGCGATAAAATCGATGCGAAAATTGCGAAAATGTTTAATAAAACACGACTCGTTTATAATAGAGCAAAAATCTCGTGGAAGGTATCTTAAGTATGATTTAAAAAAAACATCGTTAATTTTTTCACAACTATAACTTGTAAAATAACTGAAACAAACGTGTTTATAATAATTTTCGAAGCGTAGTTTGAGATTTTTTCTAGTGTAGGTGACCGAACAAGTCAGCAAACAAGCATTCGATTGATTTGATTAAACCATATTTCGTGGGGCGTAACCGAGTTATCCCATCCTCCTGACACCCACTCCACATGTCCCATGTTAAGGCGCCGCATCCGCGCTCAAAAAGAAGAAGATGGAGAGATATGTATTAACGAAAGTTAGAAGAGTGCACTAATATTTAAAGCGATAAAATCGATGCGAAAATTGCGAAAATGTTTAATAAAACACGACTCGTTTATAATAGAGCAAAAATCTCGTGGAAGGTATCTTAAGTATGATTTAAAAAAAACATCGTTAATTTTTTCACAACTATAACTTGTAAAATAACTGAAACAAACGTGTTTATAATAATTTTCGAAGCGTAGTTTGAGATTTTTTCTAGTGTAGGTGACCGAACAAGTCAGCAAACAAGCATTCGATTGATTTGATTAAACCATATTTCGTGGGGCGTAACCGAGTTATCCCATCCTCCTGACACCCACTCCACATGTCCAGAACATCAAAGTTAACATGTTAAGGCGCCGCATCCGCGCTCAAAAAGAAGAAGATGGAGAGATATGTATTAACGAAAGTTAGAAGAGTGCACTAATATTTAAAGCGATAAAATCGATGCGAAAATTGCGAAAATGTTTAATAAAACACGACTCGTTTATAATAGAGCAAAAATCTCGTGGAAGGTATCTTAAGTATGATTTAAAAAAAATATCGTTAATTTTTTCACAACTATAACTTGTAAAATAACTGAAACAAACGTGTTTATAATAATTTTCGAAGCGTAGTTTGAGATTTTTTCTAGTGTAGGTGACCGAACAAGTCAGCAAACAAGCATTCGATTGATTTGATTAAACCATATTTCGTGGGGCGTAACCGAGTTATCCCATCCTCCTGACACCCACTCCACATGTCCAGAACATCAAAGTTAACATGTTAAGGCGCCGCATCCGCGCTCAAAAAGAAGAAGATGGAGAGATATGTATTAACGAAAGTTAGAAGAGTGCACTAATATTTAAAGCGATAAAATCGATGCGAAAATTGCGAAAATGTTTAATAAAACACGACTCGTTTATAATAGAGCAAAAATCTCGTGGAAGGTATCTTAAGTATGATTTAAAAAAAACATCGTTAATTTTTTCACAACTATAACTTGTAAAATAACTGAAACAAACGTGTTTATAATAATTTTCGAAGCGTAGTTTGAGATTTTTTCTAGTGTAGGTGACCGAACAAGTCAGCAAACAAGCATTCGATTGATTTGATTAAACCATATTTCGTGGGGCGTAACCGAGTTATCCCATCCTCCTGACACCCACTCCACATGTCCCATGTTAAGGCGCCGCATCCGCGCTCAAAAAGAAGAAGATGGAGAGATATGTATTAACGAAAGTTAGAAGAGTGCACTAATATTTAAAGCGATAAAATCGATGCGAAAATTGCGAAAATGTTTAATAAAACACGACTCGTTTATAATAGAGCAAAAATCTCGTGGAAGGTATCTTAAGTATGATTTAAAAAAAACATCGTTAATTTTTTCACAACTATAACTTGTAAAATAACTGAAACAAACGTGTTTATAATAATTTTCGAAGCGTAGTTTGAGATTTTTTCTAGTGTAGGTGACCGAACAAGTCAGCAAACAAGCATTCGATTGATTTGATTAAACCATATTTCGTGGGGCGTAACCGAGTTATCCCATCCTCCTGACACCCACTCCACATGTCCAGAACATCAAAGTTAACATGTTAAGGCGCCGCATCCGCGCTCAAAAAGAAGAAGATGGAGAGATATGTATTAACGAAAGTTAGAAGAGTGCACTAATATTTAAAGCGATAAAATCGATGCGAAAATTGCGAAAATGTTTAATAAAACACGACTCGTTTATAATAGAGCAAAAATCTCGTGGAAGGTATCTTAAGTATGATTTAAAAAAAACATCGTTAATTTTTTCACAACTATAACTTGTAAAATAACTGAAACAAACGTGTTTATAATAATTTTCGAAGCGTAGTTTGAGATTTTTTCTAGTGTAGGTGACCGAACAAGTCAGCAAACAAGCATTCGATTGATTTGATTAAACCATATTTCGTGGGGCGTAACCGAGTTATCCCATCCTCCTGACACCCACTCCACATGTCCAGAACATCAAAGTTAACATGTTAAGGCGCCGCATCCGCGCTCAAAAAGAAGAAGATGGAGAGATATGTATTAACGAAAGTTAGAAGAGTGCACTAATATTTAAAGCGATAAAATCGATGCGAAAATTGCGAAAATGTTTAATAAAACACGACTCGTTTATAATAGAGCAAAAATCTCGTGGAAGGTATCTTAAGTATGATTTAAAAAAAACATCGTTAATTTTTTCACAACTATAACTTGTAAAATAACTGAAACAAACGTGTTTATAATAATTTTCGAAGCGTAGTTTGAGATTTTTTCTAGTGTAGGTGACCGAACAAGTCAGCAAACAAGCATTCGATTGATTTGATTAAACCATATTTCGTGGGGCGTAACCGAGTTATCCCATCCTCCTGACACCCACTCCACATGTCCAGAACATCAAAGTTAACATGTTAAGGCGCCGCATCCGCGCTCAAAAAGAAGAAGATGGAGAGATATGTATTAACGAAAGTTAGAAGAGTGCACTAATATTTAAAGCGATAAAATCGATGCGAAAATTGCGAAAATGTTTAATAAAACACGACTCGTTTATAATAGAGCAAAAATCTCGTGGAAGGTATCTTAAGTATGATTTAAAAAAAAACATCGTTAATTTTTTCACAACTATAACTTGTAAAATAACTGAAACAAACGTGTTTATAATAATTTTCGAAGCGTAGTTTGAGATTTTTTCTAGTGTAGGTGACCGAACAAGTCAGCAAACAAGCATTCGATTGATTTGATTAAACCATATTTCGTGGGGCGTAACCGAGTTATCCCATCCTCCTGACACCCACTCCACATGTCCAGAACATCAAAGTTAACATGTTAAGGCGCCGCATCCGCGCTCAAAAAGAAGAAGATGGAGAGATATGTATTAACGAAAGTTAGAAGAGTGCACTAATATTTAAAGCGATAAAATCGATGCGAAAATTGCGAAAATGTTTAATAAAACACGACTCGTTTATAATAGAGCAAAAATCTCGTGGAAGGTATCTTAAGTATGATTTAAAAAAAACATCGTTAATTTTTTCACAACTATAACTTGTAAAATAACTGAAACAAACGTGTTTATAATAATTTTCGAAGCGTAGTTTGAGATTTTTTCTAGTGTAGGTGACCGAACAAGTCAGCAAACAAGCATTCGATTGATTTGATTAAACCATATTTCGTGGGGCGTAACCGAGTTATCCCATCCTCCTGACACCCACTCCACATGTCCAGAACATCAAAGTTAACATGTTAAGGCGCCGCATCCGCGCTCAAAAAGAAGAAGATGGAGAGATATGTATTAACGAAAGTTAGAAGAGTGCACTAATATTTAAAGCGATAAAATCGATGCGAAAATTGCGAAAATGTTTAATAAAACACGACTCGTTTATAATAGAGCAAAAATCTCGTGGAAGGTATCTTAAGTATGATTTAAAAAAAACATCGTTAATTTTTTCACAACTATAACTTGTAAAATAACTGAAACAAACGTGTTTATAATAATTTTCGAAGCGTAGTTTGAGATTTTTTCTAGTGTAGGTGACCGAACAAGTCAGCAAACAAGCATTCGATTGATTTGATTAAACCATATTTCGTGGGGCGTAACCGAGTTATCCCATCCTCCTGACACCCACTCCACATGTCCAGAACATCAAAGTTAACATGTTAAGGCGCCGCATCCGCGCTCAAAAAGAAGAAGATGGAGAGATATGTATTAACGAAAGTTAGAAGAGTGCACTAATATTTAAAGCGATAAAATCGATGCGAAAATTGCGAAAATGTTTAATAAAACACGACTCGTTTATAATAGAGCAAAAATCTCGTGGAAGGTATCTTAAGTATGATTTAAAAAAAACATCGTTAATTTTTTCACAACTATAACTTGTAAAATAACTGAAACAAACGTGTTTATAATAATTTTCGAAGCGTAGTTTGAGATTTTTTCTAGTGTAGGTGACCGAACAAGTCAGCAAACAAGCATTCGATTGATTTGATTAAACCATATTTCGTGGGGCGTAACCGAGTTATCCCATCCTCCTGACACCCACTCCACATGTCCAGAACATCAAAGTTAACATGTTAAGGCGCCGCATCCGCGCTCAAAAAGAAGAAGATGGAGAGATATGTATTAACGAAAGTTAGAAGAGTGCACTAATATTTAAAGCGATAAAATCGATGCGAAAATTGCGAAAATGTTTAATAAAACACGACTCGTTTATAATAGAGCAAAAATCTCGTGGAAGGTATCTTAAGTATGATTTAAAAAAAACATCGTTAATTTTTTCACAACTATAACTTGTAAAATAACTGAAACAAACGTGTTTATAATAATTTTCGAAGCGTAGTTTGAGATTTTTTCTAGTGTAGGTGACCGAACAAGTCAGCAAACAAGCATTCGATTGATTTGATTAAACCATATTTCGTGGGGCGTAACCGAGTTATCCCATCCTCCTGACACCCACTCCACATGTCCAGAACATCAAAGTTAACATGTTAAGGCGCCGCATCCGCGCTCAAAAAGAAGAAGATGGAGAGATATGTATTAACGAAAGTTAGAAGAGTGCACTAATATTTAAAGCGATAAAATCGATGCGAAAATTGCGAAAATGTTTAATAAAACACGACTCGTTTATAATAGAGCAAAAATCTCGTGGAAGGTATCTTAAGTATGATTTAAAAAAAACATCGTTAATTTTTTCACAACTATAACTTGTAAAATAACTGAAACAAACGTGTTTATAATAATTTTCGAAGCGTAGTTTGAGATTTTTTCTAGTGTAGGTGACCGAACAAGTCAGCAAACAAGCATTCGATTGATTTGATTAAACCATATTTCGTGGGGCGTAACCGAGTTATCCCATCCTCCTGACACCCACTCCACATGTCCAGAACATCAAAGTTAACATGTTAAGGCGCCGCATCCGCGCTCAAAAAGAAGAAGATGGAGAGATATGTATTAACGAAAGTTAGAAGAGTGCACTAATATTTAAAGCGATAAAATCGATGCGAAAATTGCGAAAATGTTTAATAAAACACGACTCGTTTATAATAGAGCAAAAATCTCGTGGAAGGTATCTTAAGTATGATTTAAAAAAAACATCGTTAATTTTTTCACAACTATAACTTGTAAAATAACTGAAACAAACGTGTTTATAATAATTTTCGAAGCGTAGTTTGAGATTTTTTCTAGTGTAGGTGACCGAACAAGTCAGCAAACAAGCATTCGATTGATTTGATTAAACCATATTTCGTGGGGCGTAACCGAGTTATCCCATCCTCCTGACACCCACTCCACATGTCCAGAACATCAAAGTTAACATGTTAAGGCGCCGCATCCGCGCTCAAAAAGAAGAAGATGGAGAGATATGTATTAACGAAAGTTAGAAGAGTGCACTAATATTTAAAGCGATAAAATCGATGCGAAAATTGCGAAAATGTTTAATAAAACACGACTCGTTTATAATAGAGCAAAAATCTCGTGGAAGGTATCTTAAGTATGATTTAAAAAAAACATCGTTAATTTTTTCACAACTATAACTTGTAAAATAACTGAAACAAACGTGTTTATAATAATTTTCGAAGCGTAGTTTGAGATTTTTTCTAGTGTAGGTGACCGAACAAGTCAGCAAACAAGCATTCGATTGATTTGATTAAACCATATTTCGTGGGGCGTAACCGAGTTATCCCATCCTCCTGACACCCACTCCACATGTCCAGAACATCAAAGTTAACATGTTAAGGCGCCGCATCCGCGCTCAAAAAGAAGAAGATGGAGAGATATGTATTAACGAAAGTTAGAAGAGTGCACTAATATTTAAAGCGATAAAATCGATGCGAAAATTGCGAAAATGTTTAATAAAACACGACTCGTTTATAATAGAGCAAAAATCTCGTGGAAGGTATCTTAAGTATGATTTAAAAAAAACATCGTTAATTTTTTCACAACTATAACTTGTAAAATAACTGAAACAAACGTGTTTATAATAATTTTCGAAGCGTAGTTTGAGATTTTTTCTAGTGTAGGTGACCGAACAAGTCAGCAAACAAGCATTCGATTGATTTGATTAAACCATATTTCGTGGGGCGTAACCGAGTTATCCCATCCTCCTGACACCCACTCCACATGTCCAGAACATCAAAGTTAACATGTTAAGGCGCCGCATCCGCGCTCAAAAAGAAGAAGATGGAGAGATATGTATTAACGAAAGTTAGAAGAGTGCACTAATATTTAAAGCGATAAAATCGATGCGAAAATTGCGAAAATGTTTAATAAAACACGACTCGTTTATAATAGAGCAAAAATCTCGTGGAAGGTATCTTAAGTATGATTTAAAAAAAACATCGTTAATTTTTTCACAACTATAACTTGTAAAATAACTGAAACAAACGTGTTTATAATAATTTTCGAAGCGTAGTTTGAGATTTTTTCTAGTGTAGGTGACCGAACAAGTCAGCAAACAAGCATTCGATTGATTTGATTAAACCATATTTCGTGGGGCGTAACCGAGTTATCCCATCCTCCTGACACCCACTCCACATGTCCAGAACATCAAAGTTAACATGTTAAGGCGCCGCATCCGCGCTCAAAAAGAAGAAGATGGAGAGATATGTATTAACGAAAGTTAGAAGAGTGCACTAATATTTAAAGCGATAAAATCGATGCGAAAATTGCGAAAATGTTTAATAAAACACGACTTGAAGCGTCACCCACGGCATGTGGAGTCTAGGAGGTTTTGCTTGAAGACGATAACGCCCAAATGACAATTTTTACCTGAAAGTACTGGAAAGTAGCTTTAAATACCTTTTTTCTTGTTTTAATCGCGTTTGTGGTAATAAATAAAACAAGAGATTTCGAGAACGAAAATGATTGCCAACTTGGAAGATTTTAATTCCCTAGTTTTTTTATCTAAATAAAGAAAAATATGTTACGTGTAATGTAATACTTGTATGTAATACTTGAACGGCCCCTCACGTGATGTTTTTATGTGAAAACGGTACTAAAATCACAGATTATGTAAAAAAAAAACACTTATTCTATTGTTTAACCCAGCCAGCCCGGACCGGGGACTTCAAGATCCCCAAGATCCACTTTTTTTGCGATATCTCGTTAATTAATTATACAATTTCATTCATATTTTTTGTAATCCTTGAGAAAATACCAACATTTTTTTGCTATTTTTGGTTTTTCAATATTCAAAGCACATAAGATAGAAAAAAATGTTTTTGATAAATATTCTTGCAAATCGCGGTGCCCGCTAGCATTTCAATACCATTATTTTTGTCCTTACTTTACGTTCTAGAGCAACGATACTCAACCTTTTTTCTCTTCGGGCCACATACATGTATTTGTAAAGTTACGCGGGCCGCAACACTATACTGGTATGACGAAAAAAATCATCAACCCCCCCCCCAACATTTTTTCGATTTAATTTTGAAGACACTCCGCCATTAATAATAAAAATATTTGGATAATTTGTAGAGCGCTGTTTTTGTGAAAAATTACCTAATAATGCGTATTTATATTATAAGAAAATAGTACTTTATACGATAGCAAAGTAGGTACCTGACTAACCATTGACATTAACCAGTTTTTATGTATTATAATTGATGCGGTTGTTTCTAGAAGTGGCACTTTTATTTATAAATTACTAGCTGGTACACGGCATGCGTTGCTATGCCGTTTAATAAGGAAATAGTTTCTCACTGCGTGTCCTTTACCATTCGTCTCTTTCCCCTTCCGCTTCCCCTTTCTCTCCCGCGTCCCCTTCCCCTCTCGCGTTCCCACTCCGCCTCCTCCACCTTCCCTCTCCCCACTCCACTCCCCCCTTCCCCGTCCCGCGACTCCCCCTCCCAAGTTCACCTCCCCCCTCCCAGATTCTCCTCCCCTTTCCCTGGTTTCACTCCAACCCTCCCGCACTCCATACATTCAGTCCCGGTACATTCAGTTTTCAAATAGCTCTTGTGCCACCTATTCAATTTTTTTTATACAAATTTCATAACGTCAGAGCTCACCAGTGGTTTTATACAAACCTTGTCCTGACAATAACGAACACAAAAAAAAAGAATTATACAATTTGGTGCAGTCGTTAGGAAGTGTTGCGCTTAGCAACACATTCAGAGATTCATATTTATATTATAGATTTGCGCGCGTACTTGTATGTCAAATATTTGTTTTTTGGGATTAAATCTAGCGTGTGTAAATAGCAACACTCTTACACATCTGCCCTGATGATGGACACTGTAACGCTGTCCGAAACGTTGGCTAAAGACGGAGGTAGCGCAACACGGCATAACACCCCAAAAACAAATAACAAAAAAAAACCTTTTGGCCGTGAATATCTAAACAAGTATCTTACTCTTGTACCAGATCGTGTGGACCATAATGACACTCCTTTTCGGGTGTCACTATCTGTGGCCTGTGCGTCAAAGTCGAAACGAATCTCAAGATTATAAATCGAATCGAATCGAATATTCGAAATTTAGAATGATAGTTTTTTTTTAATCAAGTTCCTGATGGTAAAGTGGTTAGGGCCGCACACAAAAGCTTGGCGGGCCGCAGGTTGAGTATCGTTGTTCTAGAGTCATGTTTTTTTTTTCAGTCTAACTTACCCGGATGGCCACCCGGGACAGCCCGTAATACACATGTGAAGGAGCGAGACAGTTATACTGTTTGTACATTCTGCCAGTTATACCTGCGCTGCAATTATCTACAGGACAGTTTTCATCTTGTCACTAGAAGACGACCAAGCAGAGGCTATTGGAAACTCACCAAAAGCCTCCGAAAACATATTTTCGTTATTTGTTTTAGGGATGTTATGCCGTGTTGCACTCCCTCTTAGCTAACGTTTCGAACAGCGCTGCAGTGTCCATCATCAGGGCAGATTTGGCATATCCTCTTTGCGAACGTTGCATAGATTTAATTTGATTTTGAATGACAAATTTGACTTTTCGAGTACAATGATTAATGAAAAACATTAAAATAGAAGATGTTAGTTAATAATAATAATAATAATATTTGGATGATTTATATAGCGCCGTTTTTGTGAAAAATCACCTCAAGGGCGCTGTACAAACTTATAATACATTCTAGTTATGTCCTCACAAGGCGCAGTCCAGTGACAGAGGATACACATTAGTATAAAAAAAATAATTTTTTAAAATTAAAACAAATTCTCAGTATTTGACCACAAATAATGATTATTTTAATTTATCCTGACGGAGATTGATGAAAACAAACCCGATATATGTTTAAATTAATAAATATTAGTTTTTATTTTATTTTTAAATAATATAATATTTAAGCACAAAGTAATTGCTTCGTATGGAAAAAATATTTTTAATCTTTGATTCTCGCAAGTTGCAGTTCGATTCTATATTTTTTTGCAATGTTAAAAAAATATTGCTCACAAATCATACAACAACTATCTATCTATCATCATCTTGTATCATGTTCATCTAAAAAAATAATAATGAAAGTATAATTATTAGCTCCACACTATAAACTCACTGTCTCTGCTTCATAAATCATGAAAATGTCATATAAATCATGAAATCATAAATCATATAAATCATGAAAAATATTGAAAATTGTAAAAACCCTTCGGGGCATGGAAAATTGAAATAATTTCATAACGCTAGAACTCACCCATATATATATATATCACCGATTGCGATGAAACTTTGAAGCTTTTATGTGTGCATGTCCACGATGGTTTTTAAAAAAAAGAGAGCTCTGACGTCATAAAATTATTTCCTACACCATTCATGCGAATGCGATAAAACTTTGGTGACTTGTTGTGTGCATGCCAGCGATGGTTGCTATATAGCAACCATCGCTGGCATGCATCTTATATTCATAACGCTAGAACTCACCCATATATATATATATATATATATATATATATATATATAGCAACCATCGCTGGCATGCACACAACAAGTCACCAAAGTTTTATCGCATTCGGATGAATGGTGTAGGAAATAATTTTATGACGTCAGAGCTCTCTTTTTTTTAAAAACCATCGTGGACATGCACACATAAAAGCTTCAAAGTTTCATCGCAATCGGATGAATGGTTTAGCAATGCATTTCATGATGCCAAGGCTCACTCTTATATAAAAAAGACATCGCGGATATTCGCACAAATCATATCATATCAAAATCCCCAAAGTTGTTTCGCAATCGGGTGAATGGTTTAGTAAAGCATAATTTTATAACCCCAGAGCTCACAGTTTTATATAGAAACCATTGCGGGCAAGCGCTCATCAAATCCCCAAAGTTTCATCACAATTGGATGAATGGTTTAGGAACGCATAAGCAACAAACATACATACATTCATACACAAATGCATACAAGCAAGCAAATATATATTGATATATATATATATATATATATATATATATATATATATATATATATATATATTTGTGTAATGCATACTTTGAGCCCATTTATATATACTTTTTTTTTTGCGCCATTTTGTTTAAACCGCCCTTAAAAACTACCCCCTTACAGCTATACTGCGCTTTGGAGATCGAAATGGTTTAAAAAATGTGTTGACTTTATTCTGATTGCTTTCTTACGTTCATCAAAGTACATTTTTGTCCGGTGGTTTTTCGCTCTCAATATAACTGAAAATATCAAGGGTACGGGAGTACATGCTAGTATTAGGTCTGGGTATATTGTATTATAATAATGCATTTACTTCTGTGTATTTAAGATTTTAATCTGTGATCTTAAGTGTTTTAAGTATATCTAAATTACTGTGAATATCGAAATTTATATGAATATATTAATTACCTTACCAAATCTGGCTTTTAGGTTGTTTTTTATAGTATTTCTACGCTCCAAAGATATTACGATAGTAGTGAACCAAATACAATATTTGAGTCCCGTCATCATTCTTTAAAGTGTTTTTCAGTTGCATTCGTTATAAAGATTTTAAAAATTTTAAAACCTATATGTTAAAATTAACTGACAGCGTAGCGAAAAAAAAATTCAGTTAAAAACATTATCAAAAGAATACCTATCCTTGCCAGAAATTAAATACTTTAAAGGGTATTGCAGTGGACAGTGGAAAAATGAATGTTTACATATTTCAATTTGGGAGGTGGTAATGGGTACCGCCGCCCCGGGAACCTTAATTGGATAACCAACACCTCTGCCATAGGTCACCCCAAGTGTTTCGCTACGTTTGTTGATTTAGCCGGGGTGCCCGGGTTCATGGGGTGAGGTTTGTCTAAGTCTTGGAGGCGGATGACCAAGACACATTAAACCCAAGATTCCTACCCACCCTTTAAACCATTTTGCTTCCCAGAACTCTCCTCCCCTTCCTTTCCTTAAAAAAACCCTCCAAACAGCTTCCCCAAAGATGACATAGGGCCTGAGGGAAATTATTTTCCTCAGTCCCTCCTGTGTGGAGCTCATGTAAAAAATCTAAAAAGTTCTTCCGCTGCAATTTTTGATGATTGCAGCTGATAAAACTTTTCTATGTGGAAGGAGATGCTTAAACGTCGAATAAAACTTCCCTCCATTGCAAATTTCATATTAAAGTAGAATATTCGGATTCTCCATTAATATTATATAAACACATTAATTGGATTAGGTTTAAGAAATACATTTTAATCATAATACTAACTCAGAACCTCACTTGAAAAATAATTAAAAGTGATGAAAAAAATATTAAAAATTGATTGTATAAGTTACGTTAGATTAGGGCTATGGGCTATTCTAAGCTTGTTTTTTCAGAGCTTTTAATAATTTTTCAAAGAGGTGTTGAGTTGACTTGATTCTGAGTTGGAATGGAACCGCGAATATGAATGAATAAATAAGTGCACTCCTTTAGAGTAGGTTCGAGTCATTGATATATTTTACATAGGACGAAAAATCGGGAATATAATTTGAATACCTTTTGAAGGTTTTACCCATCAAAGTAATGTATCATTGAAGAAGAAGAAACTACTAAAATATCTACACGAAACAGAACAAGATACAGAAAGAAGTAATAAATTTGGCAGTTGGGAAACGAACCCAGAATCTCATTGCGACATTTACCTTTTTTTTCTAGTTTTCGTTCAGAGCATTTTTTCATTTCAGCTTTCAAAAACTGAAGCTTTAAATTTTACTTATTTAATTATGCCTTCTAGTTCCATTACTAGCTAAAGAACAGTTAATAACTTTCCTATCGTTTTTACACTGAACAAAAACTATTATTTTTGTTACAAGTATTAAAAGCCCGTTTTAAAAATAGTCTCATCTCGTAGTGAAAGTGACAGTTGTTATTCGTAATATTGTGTTCAACTTTTGTGATTTTCACTGGTGATCTATCGTCGAAAAACGTCGCGCCAGAATGGACAACAATTTTAGCCTGGGCAAGGGCATGCTGTGCTCTCACCTTTACTGGGCTCGCCTCAGTATGGAATGGGAACCTCGTGCAATCGACATCCAAGACGAGATTCTGCAAATCCTCGATAGTTCCCCGAATAAAAATGCTCTCAATGAGTGCTATCAGAACTATGAAAACCAGAAGAGGAGCATTGCTATTCGTCAAAACATCCGAATCCTGGAGAGTCGGAGAAGGCTGATGGGGAAATATC
This sequence comes from Limnephilus rhombicus, assembly GCA_929108145.2. NCBI lineage: Eukaryota > Metazoa > Arthropoda > Insecta > Trichoptera > Limnephilidae > Limnephilus > Limnephilus rhombicus. The sequence continues at coordinate 14,855 of CAKMYE020000019.1, forward strand.
ACAACAGCTTTCATCCAAATATTACACGAGAGAAAGGGAGGAGGACATTTGTAGATATGGTTAATGGGCCACCATAATTAAGGTCCTTGAATCATTCCGTCATTGGCAATAATACTGCTTAACTTCACTATTACTATGGACCACCGCCACCTTCAGATCGTACTGAGAGTTTTCTACAAAACCCTCTGCGTACCTTTAGAAGTCTTCCTGACAAAACACCCGAAAAGGCAAGAATTAACAACATGGGCGCTAAAGATTCAACGCATTATGAAGACATATCTCACGTCCCTGGAGAAGAACTAAGAACATCCAAGGAAAATTAAGGAAAATCAAATGATAAGAACACAATTTCCGAAAAAGTGGGAGAGATTGGGAAACCTCCTGCAATCAACCCCCAAGATAAGATTCTGCTAAATAAGATCTTCGCTTTATAACAATAGAAAAAACACCACAATAACACGAAAAGCATTGGCGATCTATTGAACTTTTTGATCGTGTTGAGTTTGAACAAGCCGATAGATAGATTTGCGAGCACTCACCTGAATTCACCACGGAGCCAAAAAATGTCATTAAACTAATTTCGACGTCGAAAATCAGAGTTCGAAAATTCCATGATCACTTTGTTTAATGATTGAAATTTAAAATTGTTTTGCATTCGTAACACCGCATGTTTGAACAAGCCGATAGATAGATTTGCGAGCACTCACCTGAATTCACCACGGAGCCAAAAAATGTCATTAAACTAATTTCGACGTCGAAAATCAGAGTTCGAAACTTCCATGATCACTTTGTTTAATGATTGAAATTTAAAATTGTTTTGCATTCGTAACACCGCATGTTTGAACAAGCCGATAGATAGATTTGCGAGCACTCACCTGAATTCACCACGGAGCCAAAAAATGTCATTAAACTAATTTCGACGTCGAAAATCAGAGTTCGAAACTTCCATGATCACTTTGTTTAATGATTGAAATTTAAAATTGTTTTGCATTCGTAACACCGCATGTTTGAACAAGCCGATAGATAGATTTGCGAGCACTCACCTGAATTCACCACGGAGCCAAAAAATGTCATTAAACTAATTTCGACGTCGAAAATCAGAGTTCGAAACTTCCATGATCACTTTGTTTAATGATTGAAATTTAAAATTGTTTTGCATTCGTAACACCGCATGTTTGAACAAGCCGATAGATAGATTTGCGAGCACTCACCTGAATTCACCACGGAGCCAAAAAATGTCATTAAACTAATTTCGACGTCGAAAATCAGAGTTCGAAACTTCCATGATCACTTTGTTTAATGATTGAAATTTAAAATTGTTTTGCATTCGTAACACCGCATGTTTGAACAAGCCGATAGATAGATTTGCGAGCACTCACCTGAATTCACCACGGAGCCAAAAAATGTCATTAAACTAATTTCGACGTCGAAAATCAGAGTTCGAAACTTCCATGATCACTTTGTTTAATGATTGAAATTTAAAATTGTTTTGCATTCGTAACACCGCATGTTTGAACAAGCCGATAGATAGATTTGCGAGCACTCACCTGAATTCACCACGGAGCCAAAAAATGTCATTAAACTAATTTCGACGTCGAAAATCAGAGTTCGAAACTTCCATGATCACTTTGTTTAATGATTGAAATTTAAAATTGTTTTGCATTCGTAACACCGCATGTTTGAACAAGCCGATAGATAGATTTGCGAGCACTCACCTGAATTCACCACGGAGCCAAAAAATGTCATTAAACTAATTTCGACGTCGAAAATCAGAGTTCGAAACTTCCATGATCACTTTGTTTAATGATTGAAATTTAAAATTGTTTTGCATTCGTAACACCGCATGTTTGAACAAGCCGATAGATAGATTTGCGAGCACTCACCTGAATTCACCACGGAGCCAAAAAATGTCATTAAACTAATTTCGACGTCGAAAATCAGAGTTCGAAACTTCCATGATCACTTTGTTTAATGATTGAAATTTAAAATTGTTTTGCATTCGTAACACCGCATGTTTGAACAAGCCGATAGATAGATTTGCGAGCACTCACCTGAATTCACCACGGAGCCAAAAAATGTCATTAAACTAATTTCGACGTCGAAAATCAGAGTTCGAAACTTCCATGATCACTTTGTTTAATGATTGAAATTTAAAATTGTTTTGCATTCGTAACACCGCATGTTTGAACAAGCCGATAGATAGATTTGCGAGCACTCACCTGAATTCACCACGGAGCCAAAAAATGTCATTAAACTAATTTCGACGTCGAAAATCAGAGTTCGAAACTTCCATGATCACTTTGTTTAATGATTGAAATTTAAAATTGTTTTGCATTCGTAACCACCGCATGTTTTTCGAGGCGCCTCCGGAGATTCGCTCTCATGGACTTAATTATTGATATTTTTAATTGAATTTTTTTTTGAAGATAGGTACCTACCGTATGGAATAAATAAACCAACATTATTCATACCTCAAAAAAAAATAATGAAAAAATGCATTTTTTCGCCTTTAAAACTTTACCTCCCCCCCTTAACAAAACTCAACCCATAAACCCGGGCACCCCTGCTAAGTCATCAAACGGACCTAGTCATCAAAATCTATCTTTAATTATTATCATTACACCTTAGGTATGTACAAAATTTGTGATTTTCCTAAAATGTGTCGTCATTAGTTTGTTGGTACCAAAGATATTCAAATACAGAAGAGATAGGCTATGGTGTCCGCGCAACTGTCGCCGGACTACGCGCTAATTAGCGTAGTTTTCATACAAAAATAATTTGTTCATTTCGTTGATTTTTTGAAAATGTGCATTAATATTGGTTAACAATATATTTTGAATGAGGAAAGAATTCGTTCATTTAGTTTAACGTTCGTTCGGTTTATTCCTTAATTATTTGTTCTTTTAGTTTATTTGTTAATTGGTAAACAATATCGGCGACACCCGGAAGCGCAGACCCACATACTACTTTTACGAATACGAATATCAAACCTACTATCCAGCGAATACGAATAACTTGGCAGAGTATGTAATAAACCACTCATTTATTTAACCTTTTTCTAAAATTATTATTTTTAATTGTTAAACTAACGTTTAAGGCAAGATTTTTATGCATAGCACAAAGGGTAACAATTATTATAAGCAATAATAATCAGCCTGAAACACTCATACACATTGAAAAATCTTCCGAGAAAAAATACATGACGCCAACGGGACTTGAATCCGTGCCCTTCTGATTGCCGGTCAGCTGCTCTCCCAATTGAGCTATGGCGGCTTATCTTATACCCGCCAAATGATTCAATATATACTAGTGTTTCATTCAACAATTACTGCTTATTTTATTTTTTCCACCTGAAAACAACCAACTTTATTTTTGCGAGAGAGACACTGTTAGTGTTCGCTACGTGGCGTCGAGACAAATTATGTCTTCATTTATTGGGGAAATACTTAAACTCGTCAAATATTAATTATTGTTTTTAATTGTTAAACTAACGTTTAAGACAAGATTTTTATGGATAGCACAAAGGGTAACAATTATTATAAGCAATAATTATCATAGCTCAATTGGGAGAGCAGCTGACCGGCAATTTAAATCTGGTGCGTAAGAAACTAGCGAGTTCCCGGCTTGCACTGAGATAAAGTGTTTGTGTTTTATCTCTGTTTATTGAAGTGCTTTTGGATACATATTTTTTTTGGTTTTTCCGTCTTGTGCATACATGAATAAATCGGAACGTTTTCCGATGCATCGGCATTTAAAAAAAAATAATATAGGTAATAGTGTCTGACCGAAATTTCGCTTTTGGTTTCGGTTTCGGCCTAGTTTCGGCAAAAAAAACGTGTTTCGGCTTTGTTTCGGTTTCGGCTGCCATCCAGTCGAAATTACGGCCGAAACCGAAACTGAATGCGGGAACAACTATTTAGTGCTGCAGGTAAAATTTATTCAGACAGGAGTGGCAATTTGCGCGGCGAATTATTGTTCCTCACTTATTTAATTACTAGTCTACTAGCTGGTACCTGGCATGCGTTGCTATGCCATTTAATAAAGAAATTGTTTCTTCCTGCGCGTCCTTTCCCATTCGTCCCGTTCACCTTCCTCCTACCCTTCCTCCCCCGCGCCACCTTCCTACTCCTCCTTCTTCCCCGGTCCCGCGAACCCCCCTCCCAAGTTCCCCGCCCTCCCGGGTTTCCTTCCCCCCTCCTGCATTCCATACATTCATTCCCGATACATTCAGTTATCAAACAGCTTGCGTGCCACATATTGCAATTTTTTATACTAATTTCAAGATGCCAGAGCTCGTTTATGTTATTCTGATGTATGAGCTATATTAATGTAAAGTTTCATTAAAATCCATTCATTCACATTCATTCCCGATACATTCAGTTTTCAAACTGCACGCGTGCCACCTATTACAATTTTTTATACAAATTTCATAATGCCAGAGCTTAACAGTAGTTTTATAAAAAATAACGAACAAAAAAAGAATTATTTAATTTGGTGCAGTCGTTCGGAAGTTATGCGCATACATACATTTCGGCGATTCATTACGACGCCAACAAAGCACTCTTTTTAGGATCAATTGCCTAATTTAAAAAAAAATCGTTCCCAAGGCAACGATTTGTTTGCTTTTCTTCTGACGTTTGCAATTTTGTTATTCTGAATGTACCAACCAAAGATATTGAAATTTAAGTAGATGTGCTATCTGCGGGTTGCATCACTAGTTATTTCACAATTTATTCATTTAAAATAATATATATTATATTAGCGGCACGTTCCAGAGTGGAAGATACTCTCAGTATGGCCCTGGTGTAAGACCACCATTCAGAATTGAAACGTCAAGAGGGTACCCAATTAAGGAGGTGGCGACATTTTCCTGTATTCGTACGAAATTTCACACCAAAAACCTTGTTGAAGAGTTTGTTCCAAAAACTCTTGATCGATGCAGCATTACCTACCTGTATGGATGGATACGAAGGTTAAACTCACCATCGATTTAAAGCACTTCTTGCAAGACTGCATGCAATCTCTGCAAATCAGATCGTTAGTAGGCACAACCACCAGCCGAATTATTAGGTATTTTCCCTTTGTTGGGCCGGCGGAATGATAATAATTCATTTAGGGGTAATACTGCAGTACGGTATGCAGTCCTGCAAGCAGCACTTTAAATCAGATGTTGAGTAGGGGCCATTTAGATTTTATATAATATAATCTAGATACTTTGTTAGTTCCTGGAGTGGTGGGTTAATAAATCATACATCCAATTACTCCAGATACTATTATCTACAGGCTGTATGTCGGGCGAATATCTACGGCTCATATGTTGGATATCTATGAACTTCAGAGTGAGGACTAATATCCACAGAGCTAAGGTCGGACGAATATCTATGACGATCCCAGTGGTGACTAATATCTATGGAGCGTAGGTTGGACTACTATGTACAGAGGGCAGCTGAGCAAGTGGTTGTACGGAAAAGCATAAATTACTTCAATTACTTAATTACTAATTACGTACAGGCTTAAACGTTTAATAAACGTATTACCAAAGAAAACCAGAAATATGTCATTTTTAAATCAGATTTTAGACGTATTGACTCTTTTTCACAAAAATTATAAATAGATTTCTAAATTATAAATGGATTTCTTTTATCTAGCATTCGAATGTTTTAAATTTTGAGAAAAAAATGTTTATTTTTAGTATAATAAGGTTACACCATAGGTCGTTGGCAGATTTGTTAAATTTTCAAAATAGATTTTGTGTTATTCCACAACCATTTCAAATCATACAATCGTGCAGTAAAATAAATCAATACATTATCTGGGTATCGCATGTTTAAGAATTTTAATTTTAGTTTAAATAAAATCATTAAAAAATACATACGTATTTCTTGACGAAAATTGGTCCGTTTGTGTATTTATTTGCGCACTTACAAACTAATATATTTCAGAATTTATTTACATTCTTATTTTACTTAGACATTATTGAAAAATCATAAATACTTATAATCAAAAAATAATTACAAAAAGTACATTATTGTAATAGTTTCATTATCACGCCTTTCAGCATTTTAGGATGTAGGTATAAATTAAAGAAAATTTGGAATGAAATAAAATCGATATTGAGTTATAATAGTTTCATTATCACGCCTTTCAGCATTTTAGGATGTAGGTATAAATTAAAGAAAATTTGGAATGAAATAAAATCGATATTGAGTTATAATTTTAAAAAGCTGGTACGGGGAATACTTAATATTTCTCATTGTAACCGACCTGCACGGACGTAAGAACAACTTTCGACAAAATGTGGATTTTCAGCCGCTGGCTGGTTAAACACTCTTATAGTACGTACATGAAGTTCTAGCATAATATTACGTATTTTGCTGTTTACGAGGACAATAATTTATTGAACAAACATAGAGGTCATCCATACGAAGATATTTATTTATTTCGAAATACATGGCACCACAATCCAACCTAACCTAACCTTACCTAACCTAACCTAACTGACATAGAAATGGTAATGGTAACAGACTAAATTTTAATTTAATTGCAAATCAAATCTCTGCGAATGCTGTAGATATTCGTCCACACTTTGGTTCTCATAGATATTAATCAGCAGTTTGAGCTATAGATATTCGTCCTCACTTTGGTTCACATAGGTATTAGTCCGATTTGTTAAGTTTTTGCAATTCCTGTAGATATTAGTAGACGTCTCCGATCCAATGGCGTAAATGTTATCATACATAATCCTTTATTATTCGTTGTTTACATTAAAATCAATGAAATATTAAAATTACATCTTCAACAACATAAACTTTAACAATCATTAAAAATGTGATCTGTAGATATTCGTCCACACTTTGGTTCTCATAGATATTAGTCAGCAGTTTGAGCTGTAGATATTCGTCCTCACTTTGATTTTCATAGATATTAGTCAGCAGTTTGAGCTGTAGATATTCGTCCTCACCTTGGTTCTCATAGATATTAGTCAGCAGTTTGAGCTATAGATATTCGTCCTCACTTTGGTTCACATAGGTATTAGTCCGATTTGTTAAGTTTTTGCAATTCCTGTAGATATTAGTAGACGTCTCCGATCCAATGGCGTAAATGTTATCATACATAATCCTTTATTATTCGTTGTTTACATTAAAATCAATGAAATATTAAAATTACATCTTCAACAACATAAACTTTAACAATCATTAAAAATGTGATCTGTAGATATTCGTCCACACTTTGGTTCTCATAGATATTAGTCAGCAGTTTGAGCTGTAGATATTCGTCCTCACTTTGATTTTCATAGATATTAGTCAGCAGTTTGAGCTGTAGATATTCGTCCTCACCTTGGTTCTCATAGATATTAGTCAGCAGTTTGAGCTGTAGATATTCCTAATAGTATCTTCCACTCTGGAACATGCCGCAAATATACTATATATTATTTAAATGAATTAATTGTGAAATAACACAAATTAATCAAATAAAATTTATTTGCGCATGCCGGGTTCGAACCGGTGACCTCCGGATTGTGAGTCAAGAGTCTTACCCACTGGACTACGGAGGTCGTCTGTATAATGAGATATCACGTGTATTTATTTTTCGTGATAATATTCTGAAAATTTCTAAATACTTTGTACTAAAAAAATACACGTGATTTTGGGGGGGGGGGGGGTTAGTCTAAAACCTCATGTCTGGGGGTTGGGACGGGGGTGGGGATGGGGAGGGGGGGGGGGAGGGGGAGGGGGCGGGAGAGGGGGTGGATGAGGGGGAGGGGATGGGGATGGGGATGGGGATGGGGATGGGGATGGGGATGGGGATGGGGATGGGGATGGGGATGGGGATGGGGATGGGGATGGGGATGGGGATGGGGATGGGGATGGGGATGGGGATGGGGATGGGGATGGGGATGGGGATGGGGATGGGGATGGGGATGGGGATGGGGATGGGGATGGGGATGGGGAGATCCTGACAAATCTCGCCTCATGAACATGGGCTCCCCTGCTAAGTCGCTTGGGGTGACCTATGGCAGAGGTGTTGGTAATCCAATACATGGTTCCCGGGGCGGCGGTACCATACCCGCCTTCCAAATTACTGATACTAACTATTGATGGCCGGCGTGGTCAAGGGGTAAGGCTCTTGACTCGCAATCCAAAGGTCGTGGGATTGAATCCCGGCGTGGGCAAATACATTTTATTTGACTAATTTGGGTTATTTCACAATTAATTAATTTAAAAATAATATATTTGCGTCACGTTCCAGAGTGGAAGATACTTTCAGTATCACCCTGGTGTAAGACCACCATTCAGAATTGAAACGTTGCTAGAAATGGCTTTAGCCGTGTTTAGTGACCAGATCTCAATAGCCAGGTAATTCCTCGCCTTCCTCTTCCCCGTCTCCTTCCCCTCCCCACCACCTTCAGCCTCTCAAAATACCCAATAGTCATGCCATAATCTCACTGGCTCTAGACGGGAGCACTTGGGTCTTTGTGCGGTATTCACATAAATACAAAAAAAATTGTGCACACAAATAAATATTTCAAAATGAGTCATTTCTTACAAACCAACTGAATAACTCTGTTAAAATATAATTAAAACAAGCAAGAAATATATATAAAAATTGTTTTTCATGTTAGTATCTACACTTTATACCTTAGTACTGTGTTTACGCATTTAACTTGCATCTATTTATGTTTACACATTTCGATAAACAAATTACAAATAACAACTTTTTTGGAAAAAAATCAGGAAGTGAGAATCCGACATCTTTATCTGAACCGAAACAAACTCCGCGTGACCAAGTAGGTACGTGAAACACGGCTACCGGCGAGACGACATTTAGTTTCAAAAGCGTCCGCTCGCGAACGCTGATGTTTTATGAGCGCTGCAGTCGAAATCGGAATCCTGATTTGCTGGTATGACAGCCTTAAAACCAGTTTTATGATCAGAATTTAAAATTCCAGTTGAGGATTCACCTGCTGATACATTCCAAAGGAAAACATTTTCTTACTCGAAGTGCAGTTATAAAATTCTAGTTGCAGAATATGTGTGTGCTGCCAAAATAAAGAAAAACCATTTTCATCTGAGTGTAGTTTTAATTTGCCACATACAGATTTAACTTAAACCAGTTTTGGGTTCAGAAAGTTAAATTCCAATTCCGGATTCATCTGCGGACACTTATCGAAACAAAACATTCTCTTATTCGAAGTGCAGTTGTAAAAGTTTAGTTGCAGACTATATATGTGCTGCCAGAATCAACTAAAAACCATTTTATGTTCTGAGTGTAGTTTTAAATCGCCACGATTATAACAATATAACGATAAATTAAAATAACAAGTTGCAAATATATCGTGCACCGAGTGAAGCTTAACATTTGAGTTGCATACCAAAAACCCTTCACACAGCATCCCAGATGACATAGGCCCTCAGGGAAATTATTTTCCTCAGGGCCTCCTATGCGGAGTTTATGTAAAAAAAAAACTATTATTTGGGGGATACAGAATCAATCTTAAGCTAAAACCTGTCGTGTTCTCAATTCAGTGTAAAAATGCATGGACTACATGGATACCATTCTTGTGGAGTTAATGTAAAAAAATAACACGATTTTTATTGGAAGAGTACTTGTCGCATGTGATTATAAATATCTTCATAAAATGAGGTGGTAATAAAAAAATAAAAATTTCATGCACCCCCGGCGCTTGAAAATCTACAGTTGAATTCCCTAAATAAGAGGGCGGCGAAATTTTCCTCCGCCCCGGGCGGCTGAAACCCACACTACGCCACTGGGTAGACTGCACAGGGTTTCGTCGGTGAACGGTAGATCTTGGGTCTAATCAAGTTGGCCACCCCTGATATATAGAATCATTAGTAGGTGTAAATCTGCATCGAAGCGGCATATTTTTCAATTCAAATTCAAATTATTTATTTATTCTTTCAAAAACATTAAAAAATTAAAAATTTTAATGTGTTTTTAAAATACAATTGTAACAGTATTACATTAAACATAAATGGTAGAATGGTAGGCTAAAAACTATACAAGTATTAATAGAGCTTGCCTTTTAAAAGCAGCTTCACTAACGCTAAATATGTCGATATCCGAATTAATTCTATTCAACAGCAAGATTGCTCTCCCGACCGGCATGACCATTGGCAAGTTAGTCCTGCAGGCCGGAAGATAGAACAGCCTATGCTGTCGGTGGCGAAGATAACCATCGGGAACATAGAAATGAATGCTCTCCAAGATAGCTGAGTTTTCAAACCATCCGCGAATCAATTTGAAGAAATGCGTAGCAATGTATACATCCCTTCTGACTCATAGATGGTTCATTCCGAGCATACCCAAAAGAAAGTCAGTAGGATAGAGCCACGGGTAATAGCCGTACTCCCTCATGTACAGAAATCTCAGAAATTTTTTCTGAACTCTCCAACATGAGGGAATATTTTACTTGGTGTGGACTCCAAATTACTGACCCACTTTCAAGTCTACTCCTTACTAGGAAATTGAATAGGATTATGAGAACCCGGGTATCTCTAAAATTCCTTGCAGTACGCAGAGTAAAGCCCAGCATTCTCAATGAAGTGCTTCAAACCATCTGAATATGAGTATGAAATGTGAGCCTACTATCAAACATGATTCCAAGGTCCTTCATGGTGGAGACACGTTTTAGACTTCGGGCGTCCATCGTATACCGGTAATACCAGGTATGACACGCCCTAGTGAATGACAAAATTGAAAATTGCGTTAACAACACGGTCAACAGTTAACACGTCTTTCTGTCGCGCCGTAATTAAAAATTTTTTTCGCGAGTTTTTATTCACTCTCGCACGAAATAATGAGTGATACCGTGCTCTTTGAATTGAGAAGCATCATTCTCGAACAAAACAAAACAATAAACGAATTATTAATCCGTGTAAAGTCCGTGGAAGAAATATTAAATCGACAGGCGTTAAACAGTGTAAACATTAATGGTCTACCTACACCTCCCGCTACCGCCAGCTGGGCTGACGTCGCCGCACCGCCCGCCGCCCCCCCCGCCAACCAGCACGCTGTTACACTAACCAAAGAACGTATGCGCACTAGGGCGGCCACCAAGGCCAAAAATAACGCAAATCATATCGAAGTCCCCACTACCAGCGGCGCGATCCCCAAAATACTGACGACGGATTCACGCATTCTAACTTCCGAATCTGAAGCGAAATCCGCGCCAAATAAGGAAGAATGGATGAACGTCAAGCGCAAACAACGGACATGCAGAAATCTGATAGTCGGTAACGGAGATAAATCCTCTAGTATCAAGGTATGTCCAAGGATAAGGAATATCATAGTATCTAGGATTTCAAAGGACACCACAATAGATGATATCCGAGCGCATCTAGAGAAAAATAATATAACAAACTGTGAGATAGAGAAATTCATCGCTAATTCTCAGGAATACGCAGCGTTCCGTATAGGAGTAACAGATGTGTTATACGATAAACTTTTGCAGGAAGATTTGTGGCCCCGAGGAGTACCGGTAAGAAACTACCGTTACTTAAAACCGAGACAAAATCCGGTTGATCTTAACCAAAACCGAGGCAAACAAAACGATTCTGCGGCCACTAAATGACTAGAGAGCAGAGTTAAAGCAAATTCATTCCCCTGCACAATGTATTATCAAAATGTGCGGGGATTGAGATCCAAGACCGACGACTTCTTACATAGTGTTATTATACAAGACAACGACTTTATATTATTGTCAGAGACCTGGCTCAATGACAGTATTCATAATTGTCAACTGTTCGATCAACGATATAACGTCTTTAGAAAGGACAGAACTTCAGGCCAATCAAGAGGAGGAGGAGTGCTACTAGCCGCGAGGCGTGACCGCGTCAATCAATGCCAGAGACTCATGTTTCTAGAAAATGATGGTGAAAACTTATGGATTAAGGCTAAAATAAATGAAATTAGTATTTATATATGTATAGTGTACATTCCACCGGCTTCTCAGAGAACTACTTACTCTGAGTTTTTCGATAAAACCATAGCTAATTTTAACTTTTTAATAGATAAAAAAATTATTATTGTTGGCGATTTTAACTTACACTCCTGTGTGAGTCACAAAGCAACTCAAACAGATTTGTTATATTTTATGGAACTATTTCAATTGGAACAGAAAAACTTAATCACTAATATAACGAACAGGACACTGGACGTTATTATCAGTAATTTTGACTTAAAAGTGTTCAAATCCGTATACTCACTTGTTAATGAAGATTCATACCACCCATCTTTATGTATAGAATTCGCGCTCAATGTAAGCAAAGCCTATTGTCGGAATTTATTAAATGATGACAATGGAAATTGTGTTAAGCGAGGATGGAACCTAGAACGTGGTAATTTCGAATATTTTTATGTTTACTTGAATTCTCACGACTGGAAACCCTTATTAAAACTTAAAGATGCAGATTTAGCAGTAGAATATTTTTATAATGTAATTTATGACCTTTTTGACATGTGTTTTGAGAGAAAGCGTGTACCTTGTTTTAAAAGAAGATACCCTAAATGGTTTAATGGTGAGATTCTTAGTGATCTGAAAAGGAAATGCAAACTTCACAGAAACTGGAGGCGCACCGGATTGATGAGATATCGGGAAAAGTTTTGTATTCTACGATCTAAAATCAAACGTAGTATAAATATTGCGTATAAGGATTACATAAATAATATCGAAAAAAACGTCAAGAATGATCCGAAATCCTTCTGGAAATTTGTATCCGAAAAGAGGAAAGACGGTGGGTTTCTAAACTCAGTGTCATGGAACGGAAGTACTCATACTGGGCCCGATATTCCGGAAGCATTTGCGAATTACTTTAAGTCAGTCTATAGCGAACATAGTGCAGAATTTGACTCATACACCCCAGGCGGTTACTCTTCGCTAGCTCAAAATGTTGACATTTTAAGTGTAAATAAAAATGATTACCTAGCTGCAATTAAAAAACTGAAACCAAAAAAATCTGTTGGACCGGATTTTATTAACACAATTGTCCTGAAGGGATATGCCGATCCGTTAATGGTACCGCTTTTACATATCTTTAATATTTCACTTAACTCCGGTAAATTCCCCGACCGTTGGAAAATCTCAAAGGTCACGCCCTTACACAAAAACGGCGATAAATCATGTGTATCTAACTACAGACCTGTGGCAATTCTTTCGGCACCGGCCAAATTATTTGAACTCGTAATACAAAAACGTATATACTATAAAGTAGAACCATTTCTCATAAACCAGCAGCATGGGTTTAGAGAGGGCAGGTCTACGACGACCAACTTAATGGTATTTACGGATTACGTCTCAAATATATTGGACAACAACGAACAAGTAGATGTCTCATATAATGATTTTGCGAAAGCTTTTGACAAAGTAGATCACCTCATATTACTGAATAAACTTGAAAGCTTCGGCTTCTCATACATGCTGCTTTTGTTCTTTCATAATTATTTGTCTAACAGAAAACAATACGTTGTTTACGGGCAGTTCACATCGAAACTCTACGCCACAACTTCTGGGGTCCCTCAAGGGTCTAATTTAGGACCACTTTTATTTTTATTGTTTATTAATGACATAGGGTTGTTTATAAGATTTGTAAAATTTTTGTTATTTGCGGATGACATTAAACTATACACCTGTATAACGACAAATGAAGACTCCATTCGTCTACAAAACGATATCGACGGTATAGTAGAGTGGAGTCATCAAAATAAACTTCTTTTTAACAGTAGTAAGTGTACAATTATGTGCATTACAAGGGCAAAGCGTACTTTATATTTTAACTATAAAATGTCTGGTACCTCTATAAAACATATCTCGATAACGAAGGATTTAGGAATCATTTTTGACACACGTCTGACTTTTCGAACTCATATCGATTCGGTGTGCAACTCTGCAATGCGAATGCTGGGTTTTGTTATATGTAATTCGAAATCTTTTACGAATACGGCAGTCATAAAAATGCTTTATTTTACTCTGGTTCGCAGCATTCTTGAGAGTGGATCGATAATATGGGGACCCGAAGATACCCTTTACTCAAATGATGTAGAAAAGGTGCAAAAAAAGTTTATGCGATACCTCTACATGCGAGAGTTCGGATATTACCCTTTATTGTATCCCTCTGATTTTCTCGCTGGAATGCTGGGGATAGAACGTCTAGACGTCAGGAGAAATATTGCAATGGTGTTAGTGGCGCACAAGCTGCTAAATGGGCACACTTGCAATCCAGATATTCTGGAACGAATTTCTTTTTATGTCCCTGATAATTTCATCAGAGCTAGACAGCACAGATTATTTATTTTTCCAAGGGGCAGGACCAACCTACCAATGATCATGCCTTTGGGGAGAATAACTACTTTGTTAAATCACATTTCTTCTGTGATTGACATTTTCAATTTGAACCAAGGAGAATTTAAGACAGCAATCAGCATACTATTTACCAAATCTGGCTAATCAGATAGTATTGATGTACTTACCCATGCAAATAAATGTATATACTTACTTATTATAAACTGTAATTTATAAACTGTTATTTGTGAAATGTAAATGGATTATACTGTTTTTCACAATAAATCAATAAATAAATAAATAAATAAATAAATAAAATTAAACATTTAGATATATTGAACTCAATCCGATTTCTTTTACTCCAGTCAATAATTCTATCAATATCTGACTGGAGTCGTTTGCAGTCTTCTAGGGTTAGTATTTCTAAGAATAGTTTCAGGTCATCAGCAAAAAGAAGAAACCCGGAGTGCAGAATTACTTCTGAAATATCATTAATAAATATGGAAAAAAGGAGTGGGCCTAAATTAGAACCTTGGGGTACTCCTGATCGTACAAAAAATAGAATAGACTGGAATAGTCCATGAGAAACAAACTGTTTCCTGTCTGCAAGATAGCTAGCAAAAAAGGTGAGTAGTCTCATGGAGAATCCTATTTCAGCCAGTTTATTGAGTAAGACGTCGTGATTAACAGTATCGAAGGCTTTTGAAAAGTCGTTATATGAACAGTCTACCTGATGGCCTTTATCTAAAGATTTTGATACGTAATCAGTAAACACTAATAAGTTGGTTTCTGTAGATCGACCTTTTCTAAATCCGTGCTGTTCTGAAATTAAAGTACGGCTCCACTTGATTAATGATCTGACTCCTAGGCCCAGACGTCCTGTCCGGCCTAAATCCAACGGCCTATAGAGGAAACGGAAATTACCGCATGTATCCCGGACTGACAAAATACGGCAGATTAGAAACAAGGGGTTGAATAAATTTAGCCAGGTTTTGTTGAGAAATAATTATCAGTGATTAAATTTGGTTAGAAAATAAAAATTCAATTTGAATTAATATTTTCGTAGATAAGTGAAAGCAAAATCCTTATAAAGTTATCACTCTGATTATTCCATGAACTGAGAATTTTTTTTATATCATCAGCTGAGCGATTCTATATCTTTTGTGGGATCGAGATTTTGTAATTACGATCCCAGTTTACTGTCAGATTTGTGATTACAGTTTAATGTTTCATATTACGCTCTAGTCAAGTGAAAACTCCCCTTCAAGGCAATCCCAGATTTTGTAATTACGATCCCAGTTTACTGTCAGATTTGTGATTACAGTTTAATGTTTCATATTACGCTCTAGTCAAGTGAAAACTCCCCTTCAAGGCAAACAGTTACCGAATAAGGAATTCAATCCCGATGTCAGCTCATTTCTTGAAGACGATGAAGATGATGAATTGCTAGCTAATGTCAACTTCTAAATTATTATTTTTTGTAAAATACAGTTTTTTTAAGGTTATGGATGAATAAATCAAATATTTTATGAGAATATATTTTTATTTGCCATTCCAAAGATAGTGAACAATTACCAGTGACATTGTGACTCAATTATAAGAATACAAAAAATAAACAGATTACATTGACAAAATTAGAAATAAACGAATTGTCCAAATACATTATATGGTATGGTCCCTATAATCTGAACAATTAAAAAGCCTGTAATCTATGAAGCACTATATAATTTATTTATTATTTGAAAAGATGTTGTGTATTGTCCTCCACACTAGTTCACTTGTGTTGTGGAGGACATAAACATAACAAACTGCAAATTTTACCTCAATAAAAACAACTTTAAGTAACACATGCATGTTTAACTGTGTTAGAAGTTTATTCTTCTTCTGCAATGCTCTCATTTTAAATGGGAGCCATTTTCGAATTTCATTAATTTAGACTGTAAACATAGTCGCCAACAAAACTCAGATGACTTGTGGTGATTGAAAGGAAGTCACTTCTTCACTAATTAGTTTCATTACCCTACATCCACGGTTCAGATTACAGAGACTATGCTCTACAAAGTGGTTTTCAACCTGTGGTACGCGTACCCCTTGGGTATGCGAAGCACGATTGGGGGTACGCGGCACGAATGTAGGATTTAAAACTCAGCTCAATGTTTTCAAATTTCAGCGGTTTATAGCTCAGTGGTTTGGCAGTCTACTGCGATGTTATACGTCAGTCAGTCAGCTCTGTTTAGAGATTTAAAAAAAAAAAAGAAACCTTTAACTGTCAATATAGGTTCGCTTTTTTCAAGAGCTACTAAAGTACATGAAACAGCTCTGGAAGCATCATACAGAGTAAATTATCGTATCGCTAAATCAGGAAAAAATCGTACAATTGCAGAGGATTTAATTATATCGTGTACCAAAGACATTGTCCGATGCATGCTCGGCGACAAAATATCAAAAAAATAACAAATATACCGCTGTCAGACAGCACTGCTTCCCGGCGAATTCAGGAAATGTCTCAGGATATCGAGTTGTCAGTTGGAGATACAGTACAAAAGAGTTAATTTTTTTCTCTGCAAGTAGACGAAAGTACAAACATTCCCAGGTTACGAATAACCCAATAATATTTTAAAATCTTCTACTACCACCATAGTAAGCCGAAAATGTTGCTTGAGTCATGATGAAGGACTTGCCAGCCGAGGAATCGAACACGGAACGCCTGGGTGGGGCCCAAACGCGATGCCCACTCAACCACTGACAGGTCAAACTGGTATATCGTCGCTGCACACATAATATGAACCATGTGACGTTTTTGACGAAAATGAACTAAATATTCAGTTTTTTTTTCTCCACCTTCTACAATATGAGCCATGTAATAATAACCCATACTTAAGGAGATACAAAACGAATCATGTGCACACAGTCAAAATTTTGCATCTCAAAAAGAACCATGTGAACTTATTTTGCATGGTTCATATTAAATGTGCACTTGTTTCCGCGTCTGTGGTCACATGGTTCATATTCTACATCTAAGATTATACCAGGGTTTGGTATGTCTATGAAAATTTCCTTAGATCTAGGGGAAAAAAATATTTTTTTAAGGAAAAGGGAAGTCAGCACAAATTTAAGGGAATTTCGAACTCTGCCCATTTTTAAAAATAATAATTATTGGAGTTGTAATCTTTTATTTCCCGGTAAAATACACAATTTCAGATGAAGGCGTTGCTTTTTAATGTGTTGCTAGTATTTGACCTTAACTGTTTACTCCATACACATGTTTTTTCCTAAATATTGCTCATTACTAACACTTGCATCATTACCAAAAGCATTATTTCGTTTCAATTTAAATTTGGTTTTGTTATAATGTGAAACCGTAAGATTTTTTTATTAGCAAATATGCATTTAAAATATTAGTCGATACTCCACTAGGCCGCCGCACTTTTATTAAGCACAGATTTTGAAAATTACAATACATTTCAACTAAATTACTACAAGAAACAACTAATTTTTTTTTTTTTTTACAGTAAATACCGCACAAGAATCTCAACTGCTCCCGTCTGGAGCCAGTGAGACTATGGCATCCCCAATTGGGGTATGTTGTGAGGCTGAAGGTAGTGGTGAGGGGAAGGAGGTGAGGAAGAGGAAGGTTGGGAAGTACCTGGCTATTCAGATCTGGTCACCAAACACGGCTAAAGCCATTTTCAAGCAACGTTTCAATTCTGAATGGTGGTCTTACACCAGGGCGATACTAATAGTATCTTCCACTCTGGAACATGCCGCAAATATACTATATATTATTTTAAATGAATTAATTGTGAAATAACACAAATTAATCAGATAAAATTTATTTGCGCATGCCGGGTTCGAACCCGCGATCTCCGGATCATGAGTCAAGAGTCTTACCCACTGGACTACGGAGGTCGTTTGGATAGATGGTTAAAGATGCATTAAAATTACATTTTTATTCAAAGTTCAAAATTTCCCATATAAAACGATTCCTTTGGCGCCATTTTATTTTTTTAATGTATTTTTGTATGTATCATTGCGTGAGTTCCGTTTCAGTCAAAATACGCATGAATTATAGATTATATATATATATATTTTTTAAAGAAAATGGCTTTAGCCGTGTTTGGTGACCAGATCTGAATAGCCAGGTGCTTCCCAACCTTCCTCTTCCCCACCTCCTTCCACCCGCCACTACCTTCAGCCTCACAACATACCCCAATCGGGGAAGACAAACATTCTCGGGTTACGAATAACCTGATAATATTTGAAAATTTCCAACTACCATCACAGAAAAGGAAAATGTTGCTCGTGATGGAGCCAGCCAAGGAATCGAACAATGTGACGCCTGGGTGGGACCCAAACGCGTTGCCAACTCAGCCGCTGACTGGACTTAGCTTACCCAAACTTAGAACCTAATAACTAATAACCTATTTTTTATAACCTGAATACCTCAGAAGAGTCCCAACTACTCCCGCCTGGAGCCAGTGAGATTTGGTATGATTTGGGTATGTTATGAGGCTGAAGATATGTGGGAAGGGGAAGGTGATGGGGAAGAGGAAGATGGGGAAGTACCCGGGTATTCAGATCTAGCCACCAAACATGGCTGAAGGAGCCACTTCAGTATCTTCCACTTTAGATTTTGTGGATGTAAATAGTTGTTTCTTGTATAATTGTTAAAACAGAGTGTAATTTTTATCAAGAACCCAGTTGTAAGTTGGCACAATGGACTTGCAGAGTGTATTGTTATGTCCCAAACTACCGGCGCCTGCTGTATATTACAAACAGAAACGTCAACTGTTACGGTTGCTGGTTTTAATTAGCAGAACTCTAAGATATTTTAGAGATGGATTTTCTTTTGTATAAATATGGGTGTTGTGATGACCCAAAGAGATGTGTCATTAACACTTGGGAATGTTCAAATAAAAAGTTTCATTCATTCATTTTCAATTTGGGTGGCAGGAATGGGTACCGCTGCCCCGGGAATCTTTATTGGATAACTAACACCTCTGCCATCATCGGTCACCTCAAGTGGTTCGCTACGTTTGGTGATTTGGCAGGGGTCCAGGTTCATAGGGTGAGGTTTGTCTAATTCTTGGAGGTGGATGACCAGGACACACTGAACCCCAGATTCCTACCCACCCCTTATACCCTTTTCCTTCCCAGAACACTCATCTCCTTCCTTTCCTTAAAAAAAACCCTCCACACAGCATAACCAAAGATGACATAGGCCCTGAGGGAAATTATTTTTCTCAGGGCCTTCTGTGTGGAGCTCATGCAAAAAAATATATATATATATAATTTATACTTTTCCAAAATATATAAAAAAATATACCTAATACAAAA
The DNA here is from genome assembly GCA_929108145.2 of Limnephilus rhombicus. Taxonomy (NCBI): domain Eukaryota; kingdom Metazoa; phylum Arthropoda; class Insecta; order Trichoptera; family Limnephilidae; genus Limnephilus; species Limnephilus rhombicus. Next base: position 34,491 of record CAKMYE020000019.1, read on the forward strand.
CGTCATATCCTCTGCACACCACTACATTCACATACATTTTGTAATAATAGAGTCTCCCATTTTAAATCTCTCCTTTAAACACAAGACTAGGTGGGGCCTGGTGGTCAGATTTGAATGAAATATTTTGACAGCTGCTATTGAAAATGAACAATGTGACGAAAACTGTGCACAGAATATGAACCATGTGAACAAAATCGCATTAAAATGCGATTTTCTAATATAAAATAATTAAAATTTGGAAATAATGTTTTCTTTTACTGCATAAAATATATTTTTCCTACTTTCTTCATAAACAGAATTTTCGTTTTCCGTTTCGTTATTTTTTTAAACAGTTTTTATCGATTATCTCAGAATGTACTAAAGCTCACATGGTCCATATTATGTATGCAGCGACGATATATTGTGTGACTTTATTGTTAAATTCATGTAATGATTACAATATTAAAAAATTACAAATGAAACATGTCTTTCATTACGCAAGATAGATAGAGAGTACAGGGTACAACAATTTTTTAATAAGAGTCGAGGGATACGCAGGCTCAAAAAGGTTGAAAACCGCTGATCTACAACATTAATTAATAATCAAACAAAAATAAATCCTCTCCACTCCTTAGAAATCAAAATTTTAAAATACCAAATAATAATAATAAAACAATGTAGTTTCTGAATAATCAAGAAAGGTACAGTATGCGCCAAACTTAAATGCCGATCTGAACTTGATACGATCCATTCTCACACAGGTACAGTCATTTTACTGACTTTACAATGACCGAAGAGAAAGATGCGTAAAACATACATCCAATAGAGGAAGGCGGAGAGGCATGCTACTTTTCTGACCTAAACTCACCTACTGCGACGATTTCTGTTTCTGTCAGGTCGGTATTAAAGTTTGGCGTATACTACACCAAATTCAACAAATTTTCATAAACGGGAAAATAACCACATACATAACAATGGGTGGCACATAATAATTTTATTATATTAAAGTTAGATAGAAAAACTTAAAATAAATATGTAATATTGAAATTGTATCTACTGTTTATGTACTCACAGAATATACCTAATGAACAAAACAATATAGTTCAAAGTCGTCACTTTTTCTTCTTGCCATTCAATATAGGTTCAAACACTTTACCGGTGAACTCGGGAGCATCCCGACCTTCGGCAGCAATAGACTGGAATAAAAAAATCAACATCAACAAACTGCGGCAAGTCATTAAGAGGAAACCCGGTCGCGGAGAAATTGAACAACAGGTATTTTACCAAAATTTTGCCTTCACTGTTGCTCTTACTCCTCCGGATACTGAGCAAAAGGGACAACTGCACATCGGGCTGATAATATCTAAATCGAAGTTTTGTAATCCCCATTTTTCTACTACAAAACTGGATAGATTTTTTACTAACTGTTTTAGAAGAAAATACGCTTTGTGTGTACGTTTTGTTTTTTTTTAAATACATTGTCTGGTTTGTATACCGAACTGCCACGCGAACTACTAATTATGGGAAAGGAGTAACTGCAAGTAGCATTTCGCGCCGTTTGCTGTTGCTTCATTCCTTTCCCATAATTCGTGGTTCGCATGGCGTTTCGTTACATGCATGTATACGCAATAAATGTGTATATGGCTTAGTTAAATATCATCAGCCTTACTCATCATGAAACCGTACCACGGCTCTGTAGCGTCGCGGTAGCTACACAGTGGAGGGGGCCTACACTGCTCAGGGTAAAAATCTTTACTTATCATCATGTTTCTCGACAGCTGTTATGATTTTTTTACGGTAGCAACACTGCTCCAAAGCTGAAAAACGCGGTCAATTTAGCATTTCGCGGCGTGTTGCCTACTTCATGTTTATTCATATGTCAACACAACATATTATTCGAGGAGCTTCAGCGAGATTGATCTGTGTTTGTTTACCGTTTCTAACGCAATTATAAACACTATCTCACCTCGTTTCTACCCCAGTATCCGTAAGGCACAAAGAACTTGGAGATCGGTAGATACTTTGCCACCCCGTTTATTATTCACATCCAAATATGGCCGTACCAAATCAATCAAACGTCTCATGTTGACTTTGGTAAATCTATATTTAGACCTAAAATCTCCTTCCGTAAGTGCCGCAAATGGATTGTACCTTTTCCGTAGCAGTGGTGCACGAATGCCGCGAATACGGTCAATATTTGCCAAAGCTCCGTTCAAAACGTCAAGATTCTCATAAAAGTTCGCCATTTCATCAGTTACAACGCACGGGGTACTGAGTTAACCCTGGTGATCGGGTAGTTTAAATTCTGACAGCTACTACACCTCCCGTACAGCGACGCGGGAAGAACACGCGCATGCGCGCTATTAACCCACCATGTTGAGTAACAATTTCACCTAACCCGGTCTTGCTCCGAGCTTGTATCTTATTTTGCGATGATGAGTAAGACTGCATGTATTTATAAATAAATAAATTAAAACTGACTTATTTTTCAGAACATGCTACGCCGAGTGATACGAGTAAGTACTGTATTATAAATCTTAACAAACCTTAATTCTAAAGTAAAATGGCAGATATTCATGAATGAAACAGCAGAAGTCGAAATAAGTCGTCACGAGCTGCAATCTTGCCATCTCCCTCATCAGGGTGTCGACATAATGGTGATGGCCACCCTTGCTCTTTATCACTATGTTGACTACACTTGCCAAATCCTTTATGAATTTTTCTGTCCTTAAAAGACTTTTTAGTCCATACCTGTGTGAAAAAAAAAACAACATTTTAAAATGGAAGGGGAAGTTTGTTTGGAAAAAGAAGGCACTTGGAATAAGTATAGCAATGAGGGTTGAATTCGACCTTTTTAGAATAATATTATTTATAAAGACCTTTTTTCGAAAAAGTAACAGAAAGGGTCGAACCTTACAATATAGGTAGAATCATGTGCTTTAAAATTTCATACCACAACTCCCAAGAGATTCAACCGGCTCTTTACCTAAATGAAATTAATTAATATTTTAACAATTCGTACACACTGCAGTAGAGGCCAGATCGAAGACTTATTCTTCTATTAAACATTACATAAGAGGCGAAGATTAAAAGATTTCCTAGTCATGGTGAAGAAGAACTTCAGCTCGCAAGTGTCATGCCCGGTTCCATATAAAATATGAAAAAACGTGTTACATAAATCTATACTTACTTTGGTTTTAGCTTCTTTTCAACAAAATTGTACAGCTTTTTTGTGATCCATTCCTCTTTCGTGTAAAGCTTTTTAGATATTTTCTCTTCAATATTTTTAGGTTTGATGACACGAGGTTTGCGAGGAACATTTAACAACTTGGACTTGGGATTTTGCTTGACCTGCTTAGGAACAGCTTTAGGAATACTAAGATACGGTTTAAAAGTGAACCTGTTGGCTAACCTTTCCTCCTGGAAAAAAAATAGCATTAAAATGAGAAAATATATTGTGGTGTTTTTTTATAAAATAAGGTATTACGGATATGACATTAGAACCATTTATATTCTAGAAAAAATCCAGAAAGAAAATTCTAGAAAAAAATGTCTTACCACAATCTTAGCTTGTTTGGCATTTTCAGACATGACTTTTTCTGCAAACTCTTTCAATTCTTCATCAGTAAACTTCCTTTTGGCAGGAACACTCGCACGTTGCATTGATTTAGAAGGTCCCGGTGTTAAAAGGGAACTAGAATTATCTTCAAAGTGCATTGTTGAGGCCATTGTCTTCATCGGGGTGAGTGTGGCTTGATCTTCCTCAGAGTCTTGCCATATATCTGTTGCACGCCGTTTCAAATAATTTAGTATTTTTCTTGATCTGTCTGCTGAATTATTAGCTGACAAGTCAGAATCTTCGATGTCAGGTACTTTTTTTTGTGTTGGAACGCCTATATCCAATGTCTTCAAAGGAGTGACCTGCTCTTCCACTGAATCCTTCCATATATCTTTTGCGCTTGCATTACGCAGTGTAGAATTAAATGTATTTCTTGAGGTATCTGCGGAAATATTTGGATAACCAGAATAATGTGTATGAGAACTACTAGATAAGCTTGTTTCAGGAGCTACAGTCTTCAGCGGTCTTTCTCCCAGCCAATCGGGGTTATTATCTTGTACACCCTTTTGTGGAGAGTTTTGCTTAAGTCTCAATCGATTCACAGAAATATTTAAAGAGTCGGGATTCTCAATTGTCATTGTCTGGCTCTTTTGCGACTCGGTTCGTATTGGAGACCCATGAGGAGAAGTAATAACTGAAATAATACTAGTGCTTGGAACCAATATTTCACTTTCAACAATTATTTTCAATTCACTTTTCTCAACATTATTAACTTGTTTCTGTGAGACACTTATTGATTTGTTTTCCTCAACATTTGACTGATCAATAGGTAAATTTTCAGGGACATTCTCATTTTCCATTAAAGTTGGTACACTCTTATTTTCCAAGAAATCCGAATGATTATCATTTACACTATGTTGTGAAGAATGTAGTGATTTTCTCAATTGGTTCAAAGAAGAGGCAACATTTTCAGTAGTCGGCATCTGGCTTTCAGGCAACTTAGATCTTGTTGGAGACCCATGCGGAGATGTAATATTTTCTATTTCAGTATTTGATTCCAAACCTTCAGTTTCTGCAACTTTATTCGATTCTCCTTTCTCTGCAACATCTAGAATTTGTACATTTTCAACTTGTTCCAGCGAGTTTCTTATTGACTTGTTTTCCTCCACATTTGATTGATCGATACGCAATGCTTCATTGCCTGATGAGTGTGGCACACTCTTATTTTGCAAAAAATCTGGATGATTATCTTTTGCACTCTGTTGTGAAGAATTTTGTAATTTTCTCAATCGATTTAAAGATATATTTGAAGAGTCAGAATTCTCAGCAGTCAGTGTCTGGTTCTTTTGCAATGCAGAACTTATTGGAGACCCATGGCGAGATATAATGATTGGAATTTTATTAGTGTTTGGATCCAAAAAATCGCTTTCAATATTTTTTTTCAATTGACTTTTCTCAGCAGTTTCCAGTAGTTGCAAATTTTCAAATTGTTCCTGCGAGTTTATTATTGACTTGTTTTCCTCCACATTTGATTGATCGATACGCAATGCTCCAGGTACATTATCATTGCCTATTGAGTGTGACACACTCTTATTTTGCAAAAAATCTGGATGATTATCTTTTGCACTCTGTTGTGAAGAATTTTGTAATTTTCTCGATCGATTTAGATATATATTTGAAGAATCAGAATTCTCAGCAGTCAGTGACTGGTTCTTTTGCAATGCAGAACTTATTGGAGACCCATGGAGAGATGTAATAATTGGAATTTTATCAGTTTTTGGATCCAAAATATCACTTTCAATATTTTTTTTCTCTTGACTTTTCTCAGCACTTTCCAAAAGTTGCAAATTTTCAAATTGTTCTTGGGAGTTGCTCATTGATTTTTTATTTTCCTCAGTTTGTTCAAAAGGCAATGTTTCAGGGACATTCTCACTGCCTGTTGAGTTTGATTGATGATTATCTCTTACACTCTGTTGTGAAGAATTTTGTAATTTTCTTGATCGATTCAGAGAAACATTTGACGAGTCAAAATTGTCAGTAGTCAATGACTGGTTCTTGCTCAACTTAGATCCTATATCGGTAATTATTCCATTACTTGACTCCAATTCACTTTTTTCAGCAACATCTAGAATTTGTAGATTTTCAACTTGTTCCTTTATGTGGCTTATAGATTTCTCGTTTTCCTCAACACTTGATTGAGCAATTATAGGTAATGTTTCAGGGACATTCTCGTTCTCTATTAAAATTGATACACTCTTATTCCTGGACTCTGATTTTTCCTCATATTGATGTTCATCAGTTGCAAGCTGCTTATCTGTTGAGGCATTCAGTTTTTCGATAGAAACTTGACCATCATCACCGCCTTCAATATTAGCTTTAATGCTTTCATGCGTCTGATTCATCTCCCCGTCACTGTCAGACATATCTTGAATGTTTTGCTTTGAAAAATGAGCAGAACGCCTCACAGGGGGATTAGTGCGTTTGGCCATCATTTCTTCAATGACTTGTCTGTCAACATCACTTTGACTGAGTGGTGGAGATATCTCTTCGTCACTCTCTTCTAACCGGAGCCAAGTGCCGATGGACTGTCTTTGGGACCCATTCTTCGGTAAAATAAGAACACCCTCATCATGGGTCAGCACTGGATCTTCGGTCTTGGAAGTGCCAAAAGCATCCTCAAGATATGCTTCTGAATATTTCTAAAACATAACAAAACTCCTTTTATTATAATATGTATGTATATTTAAGCCTGATATGGGCGGCATTGAGAGCCCACAATGTACCAGAAGGATATGTGCTCTCCATACAAGATATGTATACAAACATTGAAACCCAAGTAAGATGCACATCAGGGACATCACCAAAATTTCCAATTAAAGTGGGGGTACACCAAGGATCTGTCCTCAGCCCACTGCTATTCATAATGGTCATGAATTATCTAACAAGTCAAGAAATGGACAGTATTCTCAAGACTATGCTTTTTGCAGATGATGTAGTACTGATAGCAGATAATCATTGTGACTTACAGAATAGCCTGGAAAGGTGGAGAAAGATTCTGGAGGATAATGGCCTAAAAATTAGCAGGAAAAAGACTGAATATTTGTATTTGCCATTTGAAGACACAAATGCTGTAACTCCTTTGATGCAACTGGATGGAGTAACATTAGCCAACTGTGTTCATTTAAGTATCTGGGCTCACTAATCCACAGAGACGGAAGATGTGCAGCGGATGTCATCCATAGAATAGGTGTGGGATGGATTAAATTCAGATCCGTAACAGGAATATTGTGTGACTCCAAAATGCCTATAAAACTTAAAGGAAAGATATACCAGACTATCGTAAGACCCGCAATAATGTATGGCTCCGAATGCTGGACTAAGTACAACTCCTACTCTAGGCAACTCGAAACAGCAGAAATGCGAATGATGGTCGGCAGGAGTATCACTAAAAGATAAGATCAAAAGTTCACGCATTCGTGGTAGCCTGGGTGTCACAGACATAAATAGTAAGCTGGAGGAACGACAACTGAGATGGTATGGACACATAAGACGGAGACCATCAGACCACACAGTGAGGCAGGCAATGTCTATGGAGCTTCATCGACAGTCATCCATAGGAAGACCGAAGAACTCCTGGGTGACTCAATGCTCCAAAATTCTTCAGAGAAACGGCCTTGATGAAGGCGATACCCAGAACAGAAAAAATTACAACCTGAGAACGAGAAGAGCCGACCCCAACAGCCTACCTAGGCAATGAGTTGGGACAGCGCAAGGAAGAAGAGATTTAAGAACATGACCTAACATGTAAAATAAAATCTCTAATTATTTTTTATCATTTGATATAAATAATGTGATTGTATTGGTCATTCTACCAATATTGTTATTACATAAATATATATCACCTAAATGAGCTTCAACTTTTTTACACCTGTGAACCAGTGGAAATAAAAAAAATATTTCACAGACCCAGCTGACAGAAATCTAAATCAAGATAGATTGAAATTTACAGTGGACTGGCAAGAAATTACCGCATACCAGCACCAGTACGCAACTTCAATCACCGGAAGAACACGGACCTAAATAAGGCACTGTAGCCATCAAAGTAGATATTGCTCGTAGTAGGGCAATTTAATGTTTTTATATGATTTATAAATTGATTGTTTGAAGATGGAAAACTAAATCTTCAGACTAAACGGCCGTACTATAATAATATTACGTATATTGAATTAATAAGATATTTACAAACCTGATTCACCACATTCCTCATATTTTGTGATACAGTGGATTTCCTCGGTACTGGGCTGTTTTTTGACAATCTGTCGGATCTTCTTGTTGCTGGGCTATTTTTAGAAAAGTTTCTTACTTGTGATTCTACTAAAACCTCTTCTGGTAAGATTACATCTTCCTTTGGCAAGTTTTCCGTCAGAGGCAACTCAGCGTTGATTTCAACATTGGGTTGAAATTCAAAAGCAGCGGGGCTCATCTTCTCTTCCACTATATCGGAGTGTAACATGGCCAGCTTATCAGACAGCGATTGCTTCGAGCCCTTGAAATTAGACTTATTCATGGTTTTGGGACTTTTATCAGCGTCCAACATGGTTGAGGAAGCCAGCTGTTTCCATTGATCAAAATTAATAGTTTCAGATACAATGCTCGATGGTGAATATTCCTGATATCCAGATTTAACACTTTCAGCATCTGACAGTCTTCTTTGAGAAAAACTCACCCTCCCAGAAGTTCGCCTTTTCAATGTTTCTTGATGTTTTAAAATACTTTCCGGGTCGGCAGGTTTATTAACCTCGTTTGATTTCAGGTCTTCTTCGGCCTTCAGAGAACTATCAGATTCCAAATGTGACAGGGCGTCAGCAAAAAGCGAATTCCGGGGTTTGGAATTTTTCTTGAATAATTTTTTCGATTGCTTTTGGCTCAGGTTTGGTGAAGATAGGAAGACCAAGAGACTGCAAACATTAGAAAAGCATATAGTGAAAACAGGGGGAGTGAAAAAAGCGCTTAAAGAATTGAGAGAATCAAATAAAGAATGGATACCAAAATTAAACAAAAAGGGGAATACTTCTTCAAATAGAAAAAACATAAACGAAATAGCCACAAAATTTTACCAGGACCTCTACTCAAGCCCAGACGACAAACAAAAACATGATCCGAAGAAAGATGTCAATAAAGAGCAGGAAAACGTTGTAACTGAACCAAAAATACTTTCCAGAGAAGTAGAAAAAGCCATATACAGTCAGAAGATGGAAAAAGCCCCAGGTCCAGACAAAGTGACGAACGAACTTCTTAAAGGCACCATGGAAGAACTACTACCAATACTAACTTCAATATTCAATGATATACTTATAACTGGTCTAATACCTACACAGTGAAAAACATCAAACATTATTCTTATATTCAAGAAAGGACAAAAGGAAGATATAGGGAACTACAGACCTATAAGTTTGATGTCAAATATATACAAAGTATTTTCCAAAGTTATCCTGGAAAGAATTAGTAAAAAGTTAGACGAAAATCAACCACGGGAACAAGCCGGCTTTAGACAAAAATACTCTACCCTGGACCACATACACACGGTGAAACAAATAGTAGAAAAATATAATGAGTATAATAAGAAACTATACATGGCATTCATCGATTACTCCAAAGCTTTCGACAGCATAAGACACATAGCTATATGGGATAGCCTTGAACAGCAGGGGATACCTTTAAACTACATAAATATTATAAAAAACATATACTTGAATTGCGAAGCGAGGATCCAACTAGAAACCTTGGGAAAAAAGTTCAAGATCGAGAGAGGAGTAAGACAGGGAGACCCTCTATCACCAAAATTGCTCGGCTGCTCTGGAAAGTATTTTCCGCAAACTAGATTGGGAAAAATATGGTATCAACGTACAAGGTGTAAAACTTAACCACCTAAGATTTGCAGACGATATAGTCCTATTCGAGGAAAACCCAATGCACCTAATTAGAATGATAGAATCACTAAACGAGGAAAGTGTGAAAGTCGGCCTATGCATGAACAAAGACAAAACAAAATTGCTTACAAACTCTGAACCAGTAACTATAAAAATTGACAACCAACCACTCGAATATGTGTCAGATTACATCTATTTAGGACAGATAATATCCCACAAAGATCAAACCACTAAAGAAATCGAGAGAAGAGTAGCAAATGGATGGAAGAAATACTGGTCTTTGAAAGAAGTCTTGAAATCTAAGGAGCTAAGTATGCAAATAAAAAGGAAAGTCTTCAACACGTGTATACTTCCAGTCATCACCTATGGATGTGAAACTTGGGCACTCACCAAACGCCACAGAGAAAAGTTGGAACGCTGCCAGAGAGCCATGGAGAGAAGTTTGACAGGAACAAGGAAACAGGACAGAGTGAGAGGTAGCACAATAAGGGAGAAAACTAAAGTTGCCGATGTAGTTACCCGAATAGACCAACAAAAGTGGAGATGGACAGGACACATGATACGCGATCCACAAGAGAAATGGTGCAAAAATGTCACTGACTGGTATCCCAGAGATGGCAAGAGAAGTAGAGGACGTCAACACATGAGATGGGAAGATGACCTAAAACTCACTGCTGGACATCAATGGAGAAGAGTAGCGCGTGACAGGTCCCAATGGAAAATGTTAGAGGAGGCCTATGCCAAGAGGCAAACTGAGCTTCGGGATATACTATAACAAATAAGATCATGTCTAATACATACCTAACAGAAGTTCAGAATAAAAAGGCTTATTATTATATTATTATTATTATTATTAGTTATAAGTCACTAGCTATAATTCTTAGATGTTAGTCACTAGTTATAATTGTAAATCTTAGTTGTAAGCCAGTAGTATTAATTCTTTTATATATTTATTTGTACAGCGCCCTTGAGGTTATTTTCCACAAAAACGGCGCTATATAAATTAGCCAAATATTATTATTAAATGATTAAAAGAAAATAGGAATTGTCGTATTTTTCCAATGCTCACACTTAAATAATAAGCACTGCCCTTTCACCGTACGCTTTATTCAATTTGATGCCGTGTTTTACTTTCCTTCGCGATAACCATCCATCAGTTACTTTGAAATCGTCATGGCCCAACTTTTTTTTCAACACAAATTATCCCAATTAACCCCTCAGGCTAATTTGTTCACTTTTCAGATATAAACTTATATAGGTCTGGTAGAAATCGTTGTCTCCCTTAGTGATACATATATATAGTGAGAAATATGATACAAACGGTGTTAGAAAGAGAAAAAAAACGCTTTATATTCAAATCAAAAGGTTAATCACAAAAGAGGTAAAATGTAGGTACACCTACCTTTATGAAATCAAAGTTTTGTATCACAATTTAAAAAAAATTATGAAACTTAACACGTTCACGGGCAGTGAGTCACCCTACTTTGGCACTATTTTTTTGTATTAGATTTTTGCGATTGCTCTAGCATTTCCCTCATGATACGTACCAACCAACACCATCAAGTGCGACGCGATTGCTCTAGCAGACGACTTCTTAAGCATTTGTGTCATATCCCATCACAAATATTGTGATATTATGTGACGAGAATGCTATAGCAGACGAATGCTCAAGCATTCGTGCCACAAACTATCACATATTTTGTGATACTATATGGCGCGGATGCTATAGCATAAGACTGTTAAAGCATTTGCGTCGTACTACATCACCTAGAGGGGTATGCAGTGTGGCAAATATCATAGCAGACGACTAATTTAAAGATGTTTATTGAACCAGCATAACGTTATCAATATAAAATAAAAGACAGGTACTGAAAGTTTTGTAGTTTTTATTTTCATCTTTAAGAAATATGTTTTTTGACAAAGGTCAATTAAACGCTTTAACTGTAGCAGCTATAGGGTTTTTTTTAAACTAAAACTAACCATTATCTATATATCTCTTGAAACAAATACTTATACAATTTTAGTATCAAAATCAGGTTTAGGTTATAATTAAGTACTTAGTTCAGAACAATTATAGAACAATTTTATCCTTCTGTCTCTTCCAAGTGCCATGTCTCAAAGCATCCTGGGCAAAGAGGAGGATGATCATGGCATCCCTTGCAACGGTAGCTAGTACAAACGCGACATTTTAAGAAGACTTTTGAACATTTTGTTGTTTCAGAAACAGGTACAAGTTCAGGCCAATGCCCAAATTGATTATTGGCAGCTGACCTCCCGGCTCTCGGACCACGTCTGTTTGATGTTGTTTTTATTTTGCCAAGAAAGGTTTTCACCTCGTTCAATGTGGAACTTTTTACTTGTAAAAGGGATCTTATGACTCTTTCTCGGAAGTTCAATAGGCTTGAATTTGGGTTACAATATTTTCTGAATAAATAGAATGCGTTCCAAACCATCATGTCGAACAAATGGAAGAACACTTTCTTGTACCAGCGGATCGTTTTCTTCGGTGTCGAGTAGTACGACACCATCTGATCAGATTTGTCAATCCCTGACATGTGATTATTGTAGTCGACGACTTCTACAGGTTTTGTTTTTGCCTGCCCATATCTATTTCGGGAAACGACCAGACGCGGATGGTGTTTTGTGGTGATCATGTGTACGACCCGTTTGTCTTTCCATATAGATGCGTACACACGACCCTTCCGCTGCCAGAATTGCTGACCTTTTAATACATTTTTAGCGAACAGTCGTTTCGGATTTTCTTTGCGATCTTTCCGTAAAGTTCCTGTAGTGTGCGTCTTTCGCTGCAGCAGTTTCTGAGATAGGGATAAACTATTATAATAATTATCCATATATAGATTATGCCCTTTGTCTAGGTAGGGGTTCATAAGGGACATAACCAAGTGCTCCAACTTAGATGTAGGTACACCACTGTTTTCGGAAGCGGTCGGAAGCAGTTGTTTCCCTTCGTATATTTTATAGTTCAAAATATACCCATCGGCTATTGTCAGTACATAGAACTTTATGCCGTACCTTGCCTTTTTTGATTTAATACACTGCCTGAAAGGCAGTCTTCAGTTAAAGTTGATTTTTACTGCTCTTGCAAAATCTCTGACTATCCATACCTTTGGAATTTAATTCTGATATGCATAAACGACGCAACAGCTGATCAAATCGTCTGCATGACATAATGAATGGAAAGATGGGATGAAAGTAAAGCGGATCCGTTTGCGTAAAAAGACTTCTGATATTTGGCTCAACTCGAATTGCGAAATTGGTGCAGTGTCATTTTGCCACGAACTCTCACTGATAGTTGGTGATCTGTTTTGCCTATTGCTTGATATATTTGATGATGGTATGTCTGGTCCTGGTGGCAAAGGTGCCGTTGTGGTTGACACAGGTTGTAGAGTAACAATTTCATTGATCGACTCTAAGGATTGTGGGGAAGCTGATGCTACACCTTTTGATGACGATGAAGAATCAGACAGCATTCCTTCATCTTCAGCAGGGTTGTAGTTGCCATCGGACCTAAATTCTCCGTCAGCATCACTGTAGGGATCATGTTCTTCTTCAGATGACGGTAGAAGATCTTTTGCTATACCTTGAGGTCTTCTTTGGCTTCCCTCTCGTTCATCAGAGGAGTTTTCAGATTCTTCAATGCTGGGAGCCGAAGAATCATCTGAAATTTCTTCAAACAACCTCATGATTTGCTCTGATTCTGAAATTTTGACAGCTCGAAGACGTATTTTGGGTGGCATCTGTGAATGTAAATAATGCGAATTAGGTATTTGTTTCGACTTACCTAGCATTATTATCTAGTTAGTCTAACGTCAAACTAATGAAATACATTGTAAATAGCATCATAATAACGAAAGAAATCATGAAAATAATTGTACTTACGATATTTGTAATATGTTGGCATGAAATGAAAATGCACAATGCACTGACGACCACTACGTGCGGCAGTGACCGATGCACTGAATAGATCTCAATACATTTGACGCATGCTATAGCATACGCCACCACGCGGGGTACGCCGGGTGAGCTGTAGGGGAAGGGGTAAACACTGTTTTATCTTTGTGTGCAGAAAAGGTCTCGTGTGACAGTAAGCGATCTGTGGTTGTGTCAGCAGTGACAGTAAGAAATAGACTACCTATATTTTATAGGGATAAAGCAACTGCTCAAGCATATCTGACAAAAAACTCAATAAACTTCGAATGCTATAGCATCCGCGACATAATTAAACTATCCAATGCGAATGCTATAGCATGCTCGTCCGGGAACGTGTTAAAAAAAAAAAATTTACATTATAAAAAATATATACTTTTTTTTTTTCATTATCAGTAAATTTGGTTTTATATTTCAAAAATTATGTTTATTTTGATTTATAAAATTTGAAAACGTATTTTATCATCCATCAAAAATAGTGTTTAGTTTTCGGATGCGTTAAAAAATATTCTGTTTATTTTGATTTTATTGCAAAGCGGAAATATTTTGACCCTAGACAAAATATGATCAAGGCCTGAGAAGTTAAATGAAATGGTGTCCCAGATAACCAAAGTAAATTAGTATTAGTTTCTTTATTTGGTATCTGTTCCTTGGGTTTTCCTGTTTTCTCCCAAAACAGGATGGGTAGTCTTTTACAATAAACCAGTGTACCAATTAAGCGGAATCGACTGTAGCTCGAATATTAAATTTTATAAACCAATAAATATTTAAAACAAAAATTATATTGTTACCTCTCTTGAACTAAAATCTCAGAGTAATTGGGAGTATTTGATCGATTTACAGGTAAATAGTTTGCTGACGCCCTTTTGTCTGGACCTCTATCCAATCTTTCCCACCACTGAGGTTCTGTAAACAATATCAAAATACACAATAATAAAAAATGCATAAAATGAGGGTAATTATTAGCCGCACTTTAAGGCACAGATTATGGAAATTGCACTTCGATTCAACAATTACTTTTTTAGGTTCCTAGTTTGGGTTAATTAAGTAATTAATAAGTATTTAAATTGAAATGAAACAATGCTTTTAATGAATTTAGGAAATGTCAATCCATCCATACTAAAATCCAAAATGGCAACAATGGGATCATTTAACAAGGAAATTTTGATTCAATAAAAATGGAATTTTAATGCATCTTTGGTAAATATCCACTAACTACCGCACGTTTAATATGCACAGATTTTGAAAATTATACTACATTTCAACCAACCAGCCAGCCCGAAAAGGGGTGTATAAAATCCCCAAGATACACCTTATTCACAATATCTCGATAATATTAATCGTACAATTTCATTAATATTTTTTGTAATCCTTAAGAAAATACCAATGACAATTTTGGCTTATTTTGTTTTCCAATATTCAAAGTGCGTGATATTGAAAAACATTGTTTTGTACGTGTTTTTAAGGCTTTAAATGGTTTCTACGTCGTATTACATATACTTTGGGAGGCAGGTATAGGTACCGCCGTCCAAGAATCATTTATTGCATAGGTTCTCACTGTGGGCGTTTCAGACTTTCAGGGGGATGGTAGCAGACCCAGGGGAAACCCATCCCAACTCATCCTATACCATTACCCCCCCCTGTGGTAAAGTGGGCGGTGGAAAAGGTTGAGAATCTATGATTTATTGGATAACCAACATCCTTGCCATAGGTCACGTTAGAATGCATTTGCCCATCCCCTGCATGGTGGGCAGGATCGGAAGAGACTGGTTATGCCGTATATTTGCCGGTTATATTAAAACGTATTTCATCACCTTTCCAAAACAGTTTTTAGTTTTCTGATATATTCTGAAATATTCCATTTATTCAGATTTTATTACAACGGAAATGTTTTGACCCTCTGACAAAATGTGGTTGAGGCCTGTGGTATTAATTACTACAAGAAACAGATAATTATGTTTGGATAGATGGTAAAAGATGCAATAAAATTCCATTTTTATACAGTAAGAGATTTTCAAATATTGTCTTGTTATTTGTAACCTGACAATATTTAACAATACAAAAACCTAATAACCTATTTTGTGCCTGTAAATAGTTGTTTCTCGTAGTAAATTGTTGAAACGAATTGTAATTTCCATAATCTGTGCCTAAAAGGGGAATAATTATTGCTTCTTTTACCATTTTTCCCCACGTAAATAGTTTTTCTTGTAGTAATTAAGTTGAAACAAAGCGTAATTTTCATAATCTGTGCTCATTAAAAGCGTAGCAGTTATGTAAATATTTACCAAAATGATAACTGCTTTTAGAGGTGATTTTCACAATACACCTGATAATCCCGAGCTGTCCTAATTTCACAAATACTCCTATTACCGGATAATACGGCTGTATTACCATATTTATTATAATTAATTACCTAGTCTATGTAAATAATTATTTGTCAAAAGTGCTCGAGATGTAAGGTCGCAGTTCATAAGATACTTACAAAACACCCTGTATAATAAGTTGTATTATCCAGTCTTACTTTTTTTAATTTTCTAGATTCCTATATATGCCTTAAAGAGGTGAATCATTTAAATTTACTGAATTTAAAACTACTGTTCTTTATACAAATTGAATTTGCGCCTCCCAATTTTTACCTCATGTGGGTATTCAAAATATTACCTGACTATTATAGTTTTAGAGGTCTTGTGTTTTATCGGTAGGGATCTAAAAACCCTACTAAAATTGCATGTTTTGCCTAGTATCAACATCAGCAACAAAAGCCAAGGGCCGTATATATATGCAGATGATGGACAATCATAAAATATCTTTTTATTTTTAATTATTATTTATTTTAATTTTATGCTTATTTTTCGTTATTTGTGTGATGAATTTTGTTTTCATTTTATGTTTTAATTAGGTACCTACCTAATATGTAAACATTTTTTTTTCTTTTATAGTTTATAGTTGTTAAAACTGTTTTGGAAGGAGGTCAAAAGGTCCCGGAGTGGTTCAGAGAACGGAAGCCGGAAAGTCATAAAACCGAAAGTAGGAAAAATGTTGACGAATGAGGAAGAAATAAAAGAGAGATGGATGAAATATTTTGAGGGGGTTTTCGAAAGCAATCCGGCCGATAGTGAGGCCAGCAGTGAATCGGTGACGGAGTGAATTCAATCAAAATCAGCGTGGATGAAATAAATAAATCGATAAAATGCATGAAGAATGGTAAGGCTGTTGGTTTCGACAATATTGCTGCCGAATACTTTAAAGGAGATAGCCATATTATTCTCACATGGTTGTGCAAACTTTTTAACCAGTGTGTAGAGGAGGGTTACACGCCATTAGATTGGAGAAGGGCTGTAATCATGCCGTTATACAAAGGTAAAGGGTCACGTATGGAATGTGGGAATCAAAGGGCTATTAGCCTGCTAAGTTCAGTCGGCAAGCTGTACGGAAGAATATTGATTGAAAGGGTAAGAATGGAAACAAAGGATAAAATATGGGATGTGCAAGGTGCTTTTATGAGTGGAAAGGGATGCATGGACCAGATTTTCTCCTTGCGTATGCTTACTGAGAAGTTTCTGGCGAAAAACCAGAAACTTTTCTGCGCCTTTGTAGATCTACAAAAAGCATACGACCGAGTCGACAGGAAAAAGCTATGGAAGGTTTTGTCCAAGTATGGAGTGAATACAAATCTCATACAGGCAATTGCGTCTCTGTACGAGGGAAGCGTTGCGTGTGTTAGGGTGAACGGTGGTTTTACGGGGTGGTTTGACATCACAAAAGGTGTCAAGCAAGGCTGCATAATGTCACCATGGTTATTCAATCTATACATGGATAATTGTATGCAAGAATTGAAAGATGTGGGATTGGGCGCGAAATTGAGTAATCTGAAAGTATGTTGCCTGTTGTATGCTGATGATGCGGTTCTGATTTCTAACACTATGGAAGATCTACAGTCTCTAGTATCTAGGATGAACGAAGTATGTATGAAGAATGAGCTAATGATGAATGTAAGTAAGTCTAAAGTCATGGTGTTTGAAAGGGAGAGTACGAAAACAGTATGCAACATAGTTGTGAATGATGAATACTTGGAGCAGGTGGATGAGTTTGTGTATCTGGGTAGTATGTTTACGAGAGATGGGAAGGCTGAAAGAGATATTGAAAGAAGGGTGAATGCCGGCAACTCCATTAATGGTGGACTGAATGCCGTTGGCGCTAATAAAAAACTGTCAAAAAAAGCGAAGCTAGCAGTCCACAATAGAGTCCTGGTACCTACCCTGATGTATGGCAGTGAGGCATGGAACTGGCAGAGGAAGGATGAAAGTAAACTGAATGCTGTTGAAATGAGATCCCTGAGACGTATGTGTGGTAAAACAATGTATGATCGTGTGAGAAATGTGGATATCCGCAAAGAATGTAAGGCTGATGTAAGCATAATATAATGAGTAAGATTAAGAAAGGGACCCTCAGATGGTTTGGGCATGTAGAGCGAATGAACGAAGGAAGTAGTGTAAGAAGAATATACGACGCGAGTGTGAATGGTAGAAGAAGTCGGGGACGCCCGAGGAAGACATGGCACGATCAAGTTAATCAGATACTTGAGTCGGGTCATGTCAAAAGTCAGAATAAAAGAAGAGAATGTATGAGACGATGTATGAATGTGAGTGAGGCAAAGAGTGTGTGCCAAGACCGAGTTGTTTGGTGGTCCGTCCTCTCTGCCTACCCCTGCGGAGAAACGGCGTGATGGTTAGTTAGTTAGTTAGTAGTTTATAGTTGTTTATGTAATATGGCAGACCGGGATTGCACTATCCTCCCAGTCCTGCTGGAATAAAAACTTAAATAAAATTAAAAATATATATATACACCAGCTGACACGCCGAACTTCGCACCGCCTCAGAATCAATAACTGTAGATATGAATTCAGTTTTTTTTATTAAATTTAAAATTACACAATGAAGCAATTGTCGATGAGCAGCTGTCCACGTTTTGTTTTGGTCAGTATCAGAGATGTCATTGTGTACGGATTTTTTTGTTTGTGATTTTCTTACTTTTCCACTTAATTACGGGAATTTGGGAGGTGGGTACGGATGCCGCCGCCCCGGGAACTATTTGTTGGAACCTCTACCGGTCACCCCAAGTGGTTTGCTACATTTGGTGATTTAGCAGGGGTGTCCGGGTTAATTTGGTAAAGTTTGTCCGGGTCTTTGCGACGGATGCGTCTGCCCACCTGCTGCGTGGCGGGACGGATCGAGAGATACTGGTTAAGGAAGGCCTTTTGACCTTTCCATCCGGACTCTCTCAACCCATTGCCTTGCACCGCAGTTGGAGGGTTGGATTCATACGTCCGTCACTTCCGGACACACTGACCCCCCCAGATTTCTACCCACCTCTCATTTCTTTTTCCTTCTCAGAACTTCCTATCCTCCCCTTCCTTAAAAAGACCCTCCACACAGCATCCCCTAAGATGACATAGGTCCTGAGAGAGATTATTTTCCTCAGGACCTCCTGTGTGGAACTTATGCAAAACAATATGCGTTTTATTTCAGAGATTTATTATAATTATTGTATTTTTCCTTTGGAGGGGTTGCAGACATACGTTCACCGTTTGTCTCATTTTCGACTATTGACATTTAGTGTGTAAGAAAGAGGGGCAGCATTATATGATTAAGAACAAATGCAAAACAATCAGCGCATTGACATTTGACGTTTTTGAATTTTTGGAATTCACGCGCAGTTCAATATTATACCTATCACAATATTGCTGCAGTTCTTTCAAAATATGAGAATTCGTTCCGTACAAAATTTATGAAAAAATGAATTTTCTTCATAACTTTCTTTTTAGTGAATTCTTGCGATGTTTTATTAGTTATTCTGTTATCCGGAGCGGAGACAAATCCAACAAATCAAAGATCTTCAAAATCGGTACAGCCGTTCTTGAGTTATAAATAGTGTAAATAACCCGACTTTGTTTTATATATTAAGATATGTGTCTGTTTGTGTTATGTTGGGAGTGGGAGGGAGGCGGTCATGTCCTTTTTTGTTTGGTGTTCTTCCGCATTTGCCTTCGGGAATAAGGAAACCATGAAAAACCTTATCCGGGAAGATTCGGCCGGCAGTCAACATGAAACTGAACGGCCTTCAGTGACATCACTATATGAAGTCCTGCATTGTGTGGTGTGTGTGTGTCTGTTTTTATGTGAGGTACATACTTTAACGGATTTTAGAATAAACATACATATAATACAAATCTTACTAATATTATAAACGCGAAAGTTTGTATGGATGTATATTTGTTACTCTTTCACGCAAAAACTACTAAATGGATTTTAATTAAACTTTACAATTATATAGCTCAAACATCAGAATAACATATAGGCTATATATAATGGTAGCTCTAGCGTTATGAAATTATAAATATTAATACGTGTACCGTCAAATAATAGTTATTGCTAACGTCAGAAGAAAAGCAAAACTAATCGCTGTCTTGGAAACGATGTTGATATATTTGCGGGAAATTTTATTTCGTAGTTAATAATCTATATAAAACGCGACAGATTGTATGGATGTATGTGTGTTTGTTAATCTTTCACGCAAAAACTACTGAACGGATTTTAATGAAACTTAACAATAATATAGTTCATATATCAGAATAACATAAAGGCTATAATTTATAAAGCTAGCTAGGAAGGGGACGCACGGGAAAGGTGATTCAGGGAGAAACAATGTATTTCCTTGAATATGGTATTGCAACGCATGCCGGGAACCAGCTAGTAGATATATAAACATAAGTTATAGGGTGAGGGGTCTGGAAGTTAGGAATACCTACTGCTCGCTTAGTCGTCCGCGTCTGAAATATCCAGTCTTACAACTAACAAACAGCTCAAGGTTGGTGCAGTTGAACAAATAAACGCAGGCGTGTCATCCTCTAAATTTTGCAAAATTACCAAGCTTTCAGAATTAGATAGATATAGAATAACTCACACTCCCGAGAGGTTTATATTCAGATCTTTTAGTTATTGTACAGATAAATATTATTTAAAATACTCACCCATTTCGTTCCAATTTGCGTCGGTGTCATCGTCTAAAACAGAGCCCGATGCCGAGGCATTGCCGACTTCAGATCTACGAAGCAAACTTACTCTTCGACTCCTCTTCCTTGGATCAGAAGATTCGGACGAGCGCCACATTGTATTTTATGAAAATATTATACTCGATGACAAAAGAAAACCTCAGGCTTCAAAGTATATTCCTTCGTGAATATCGAAATTAAACCCACAGAGCGAATACACAAAGAAATGTTTATTATTATTGAAGTAGCGCTGATAAATAACTTTTGCTAAACAACATGACATCAACATTACAAATTCTAACGTTTTTTAAATATTTTGTCGTTATACGCGCAGAAACGAAAGCTATGAAGTCGGCTACAGTCGTATTAGCCATAAATAAACCAATCCCATAAATAAACCAATCCCTAGATCGATATCTTCGGGCCTTCTCCATACTAGAAATTTCGTCATCACTGTCACCAACGTAACCAAAAATAAAATGGTCCACCAAAGACTATTGTCTTAATAACATAGAGGAAGTTCAAGGCCATTTGCCACCATAGACAATATAATCGCATTGGACCTACTTTATTAATTCATTAGCCAAATAAATTATTTAAAAATAAAAATGCTTGAAAGCAGAAAAATGTTTTAGTTTCCCCAAGAAAACAACGTTCCATCT
Organism: Limnephilus rhombicus; assembly: GCA_929108145.2. NCBI lineage: Eukaryota > Metazoa > Arthropoda > Insecta > Trichoptera > Limnephilidae > Limnephilus > Limnephilus rhombicus. The sequence continues at coordinate 55,620 of CAKMYE020000019.1, forward strand.
GACAAAGCCTGAGGGAATGAGCTTTACATAATTTTTAAAGCTCATTTTCTCAGCAAGGAGCTTTGTCAGATGGAAACCTGTTATCCTGAGGAAATCAAAAATTCAAGCGTTAGTAAAAAACCTAAAATACTTGAAATATGAACTCCTTATGAAAGGAAACCATTTTCAAATAATGATTATGGTTTTCTATGACGAATTTACATATTTCTGCTTGAAAAATGATAACTCGGGGGTACATGTTTAAATTCTTTTTATTTTTAGAAAGACAATCGATAATAGCACATAAAAACACTGGTTCGGTGAATTCGATGAATTGAAAAATGGTTTGAAAAAGAATATCGACAAAGGAATGGAAAGGAAACATGGCTAAAGCGTCATACAACTGTGACATTAAAGATTAACGTAAACAATAGCTGTATCGTTTGTTTATATACATTAATCTTCAATGTCACATCTATATAGCGTTTTAGCCATTTTTCCTTTCCAGCAGTCACCGTACAGTTCTTGTAGAATGAAATAAAAAATCCACATATTCTAAATTTCCTTTCAACCGAAATTAAACAGAGTACCTTCATCGGAGACCCATTTCAGCCATCTCACAGTAAAAATCGCATCATGTGTTCTGAAAAAAATATATCACATTAAACAAAGTTTGTGAACAGAATATACAGTATTTTTCCTTGTGATGACATACTTTGTTTATTACAAGGGAAAAGTATTCTCACTGTTCATATGAACATATAAATTAGTAGCATTATTATTTTTACCTGCCATTAACAGTGTTATGGTCTGCCAAACAATGTTATAAGGTGTTCCTAACGTAAAGCTCCAAAATCACTCAAAGTCTGGAACATTTTCTGAAACAATATTTGTGAAAAATTAACCATTCGGACCCATAAGCTTGTTTTAACGATAATATAACATTAACAGACATATGTATGACGTACGAGGCGTACGTATTACAATTATACTTATTAAAGTAAAATTGAAAGAATATTTTATGAATACAAATGTCATTTAACCTCAAATAGATTTACAGATAAATTAAGCTGAATGTTAATGTCTCATGTAATTACCTGATTTCTGGATCAATTGCGGACACATTTGAAACATTTTTCCACCTCTGGAATTCCTGTAAACGATTTTTAAATGAAATATGCCCATGGCGATGTCAACAACACAAATTCAAATTCATGTTCGTTTGATAATCGCATGACGCAATTTGACGTTTAAAGTTAGACCTATCTATAATAAAATTCAGCTTTATCTATAAGAATTTGGTTCACTCCTGTCAGTTTCAAGGTTAAAGCCAAGATTTATGCCCCTGACCAATCCCGTATTAGCTCTTGTTAATTTATCAAGGATACTAACATAACAGTGACAGGTACGGCCGCGGATGCAGAAAGTGCAGAAATTCAAAACAACCATAGATAAACCACAAAAATTGGGGTGGTAATCGATGGGAATGATCGAAACATTAGCACCGTTTACACGCACACTTCGGAGCGACCGAGTCCCGCGCCACTTCAGGCCGCCGCGCAGAAAAGTCTCACAGTGAACTGAGCTGTAAACCTATCGGTCTTTACTTTTCTGCGCGGCGGCCTGAAGTGGCGCGGGACTCGGTCGCTCCAAAGTGTGCGTGTAAACGGCGCTATTTATATAATCGAAATTTTCCATCGAAACTGGTAATACTCAAAGATGTATACATCTATGCATAAATAAACCAATCCCATCTATGGTAGGGATGGGAATGATCGAAACATTTATATAATCGAAATTTTTCCATCGAAACATTAAAAGAATCGAATGATTAATCGATTAATCGCTTGGAGTTCAGGAGCAATATCTGCGGTCAAGGGCAGTATTTTTTCTCGCGGCGGGTGGGTGGGGGGGGTACATCGGGATGGCAACGTAGATTTTTCATTGCTGGCAATGATTTCTTTACATGCAACATTATTAATTTCTATAATTTACAATAGTGGTGGGAATTATCGATACATTTACATAATCGATACATAAAAATGATCGAATGATATATCGATTAATCGCTCAGAGTTCGGGAGCAATAGCTACAGTCAGGGGCAGTATTTTTTCTCTCGGGGGGGGGGGGGGGGGGGTTGGACTAAAAAAATATAATATAAATAATTATTAATAAGATTTAAATACCTACGTAAAATTAAAATGAAATATTATACGTGTTTTAAGTACAAAGAAAAGTATTTACTAATTTATTTTACGTTATTTAGATGTATAGTTTAGGTACTGCAACAAAATTAAATCAGTCAATGGTTTTTTTTTATTTCTGGCAATGATTTCCTTATTATTTACTAGCAACATTAATATTATTTCTGTTACCCGCGAATTTGAAATGTATATGCGTCTAACAATAACGTCTTACATACAACGCATTATAATTGAACATTATTATACATAATTATTATTAAGATTCTAATACCTACGTAAAATTAAAATAAAATATTATACGTGTTTTAAGCACAAAGAAAAGTATTTACTAATTTATTTTACGTTATTTAGGTGTATACTTTAGGTACTGCAACAAAATTAAATCAGTCAATGGTTTTTATTCCTGACAATGGTTTCCTTATTATTTACTAGCAGCATTAATATTACTTCTGTTACCCGCGAATTTCAAATATGTATGCGTATCACAAGGCATTACGATTGAATATTATTAATAAGATTCGAAAACCTACGTACAATTAAAAGAAAATATTATACGTATTTTTTAAGTACAAAGAAAAGTATTTTCTAATTTATTTTACGTTATTTAGGTGTATGGTTTAGGTACTGCAACAAAATTAAATCAGTCAAAGTTTTTTTTTCCTTATTATTTACTAGCAACATTAATATTATTTCTGTTACCCGCGAATTTCAAATATGTATGCGTCTCACAAGGCATTACGATTGAATATTATTATAAATAATTATTAATAAGATTCGATTAAAATTAAAAGAAAATATTATACATGTGTTTTAACTCCTTGAGGTACGAACTTTTTTTTCTTATTTTTTACCTGTTTTTTTTTTAATCAATTGATGTAACTTATAATAACGAGGAAAAAATATTTAAAAAAAAATTGGACTGAAGGCTTTTCAGGAATGAGGTGGTCAAAATTTTATACCACAGTACACATGGGAAAAAAATATTAGGTTCAAATCAAAAGTTTATTAGAAATAAAAAAAGGCCATTTTATATGACTAATTGTGGAAATTTTCAAAACAGTTTTTATCTTTTTTTACACAAATAGGGGTACTTTGCAAACACAACATATCCAGTTGGAACGTATGGGCCTGTCTTTTGTACTACAATTCGCACAACGACGTGAAGTAGTATGTTCTGGCCGGTGGGCGCTATTTTTCAGACGTATTTCAGGGTCCACGTAAGGCTTATGTCTCTTAATTTCCACCACCTCCGATGTGGACCCACGCTTTTTGGTGCATTTCAGCTCCTCTTCAGCTAAAAGTCCTCTGTAAACTTGCCTCCTGAAATCTTTGAGCCTCAATGGATTGTCTTTGTCAGCCTTACCCAACTTGCAGAGCTCTGTGTAAACAATGTAAGAATTTACAATTGTTGCATCTAAAAAGTGGAAAAATAAACGATGCCACCATTTTTTAGACTTTCTGTTTATCGAGTAAACCGCCTTCTTTTGATCAAACTTGTCCACATAATTCATGCAGTTGTTATAATTATTTAGAGCCAACGGACATGGCACCCTTGTGATCTCACCAGTTTTCTCTTTACGGTTGACATGCATGGCATCCTTTGGGTTGTGAAAGTTTGAAAGGAGGTGTACAGCTCTTCTATCTCTCCATTTTATCATGGAAATTCCTGTATCACTCACGTACCAGTCATATTCACCTCTTTTTAGGTTTTTATCATCCTTCATCTTAGGCAAATATTTTCTGGTTGATTGGACAGTTCCACATGAGCGAATATTCATATCTTTCAGCTGTTTTTGTAGGGGGTAGCAATTAAAATAATTATCAAAGTAAACTGTGTAGTTACGACCTTGAATAGATTGACAAAAATTTAAGACAACTCTTGGCCCTATGTTAGACTCAGCGTAGTCACCAATTTTTCCTGTGTATATTTCAAATTTTAAGTTGTATCCATTTTCTGCACACATCATCCAGATCTTATAGCCTCTTTTAATGGGTTTTTTGGGCATGTATTGCTTCAATGTGCTGCGGCCTTTGAATTTGATCATGCTCTCGTCAATTGCCAAAGTAGGTGATGTCTTGTAATTTCGATCAAAGGTGTCTGACAAGCAGTTCAACAAAGGCCTTATTTTATATAATTTATCGAAATTAAGTTGACCTCTAGCAGGCATCAATGAATTGTCGTTGAGATGAAGGTTTGACAACAGCCAGCCAAACCTATGGACTGTCATAAATCTTGAAATATAGGGGTCGTGTAAATCAGGGGACGATGACCAATAGTCTCTATAACTGGGGGATTTTTTAATTCCCATTACTAAATTTAGTGCAATGAATTTTTTAATTTCCTGAACGGTTGTGGGTTGGTGATTTTTCCCGACTTGTTGTGCGTATAGATTGGTCTGGAAGCAGATATTTTCAATCAAACTAGGAGTCCAAAATTTCAGAAAAATTTCCAAAGGTGTGGGATTTTCCATCGTAAGAAAGTCATTATGTAGTCCTGTTTCTTCACGGAATTCACCAGGGAGGGCGGTATTGAACGTACGGCTCCATTTAGGCACGACTATAATCGCAGGTATGACAGTTGTAGATGCAGTTATGCCTGGAACAGCAGCGGTGGATGACAAAACGGACATTGAGATATTAGGACTATACTGAGCAGATGGAGAAGACGATACTGGTCGGTTACGCGTACGCGAAAGATGAACATCAAAAGTAGATGGTGATTGTGAACCAGAAGGGCTGGATGTGCCTGCTATAGGGTGATCGAGTGTGGTAGATGAAGAAGACGCCGGGATTTGATTCCTCACACAAGATAGAGGCAGTTCATCATCATCATCGTCCGAAGAGGCGCTAACTGTGACATTTGCTAGATGCTCCTCCTGTAGATCCTCTTCCTCATTGTCTGAGCACCCATAACAACTGTCATCATCAGAAGGTATCTCTTCTAAAAGTATTCCTGCGATTTCTTCTTGGCGAAGACCTTTCTTCGGCATGGTGTATCTGTAAAATTATAAAATCAGAATAACCATGTTGTAAGACTAAAAAAATTACCTCAAGTACGGTGGTCGAAAAGCAAAACCACCAAAAAATTTCGATTTTACAAAAAAATACTTACTATATTTATAGACATTTCTTATTGATAATTCAACAAATGAAATACAAGGGCACTAGAATTCATAAGAAATGGACAAAAATTCGAAATACATACCGTTATATTTCACTTTAAAGTCAGAGATCACAAAAAACCACAATTCGCTGGCAATTGTCAAACACATAACCAAACCGTGCAAAGCCACCTATTATCGCTATTGGAAACTAAATAGTAGAGAATCTATGTCTCACATGGCATTTAAAAAACTTGTCAATAGATGGCCGTTTTAGCATAATTATTTATTTTCAAGGTGGCCGAATTTTGAAACCACAGTACTTCAAAGAGTTAAGAACAAATAAAAGTATTTTCTAATTTATTTTACGTTATTTAGGTTTATAGGTTATTTTACCATACCACTGGAAAAAATATGAAAGGTTATTTTTCACACAAAAAGGTTACTTTTTATATATTTTAGGTGACTTTTTACAAGACACGGCTGGCAGCACTGCTTGAAACTGTTTCTTAAGATCCGTATTCTTATAGATAATGTAATTTTATAGATCTTGCCACAATTCTGATTCTGCGTCATTACATGATTAAATTGATTAACCTCAAAATGACATTTAGATTGTAGGAAACTTATACATTAAAGCAGTCAACAAACTGTTTTTTTGCAATCGGTGTTTATTGAGTAATGATATCGGTAATTTTTGGAAATCGCTGGCAACGGTTAATATGCACTTTAAAAAAAAAACCTTTTGATTCACCTTAATTACATTAAAAGGCAACCATTTGCATTGGGGGAATTGGAAAATATTTCATTCTAAATTTCGATTACGTAAAATTAAAATTAGCTTTCGTCTTGTGAGATTATACGCCAGAATCACAAACCATGTTACACAAACCTAGCGTAGCCGCTAAACTACTTGAAAACTGGGATGTTTATCTTGCCTTGCCTTGCCGCACTTTCTTTTGTATCACAAACCATGTTACACAAACAAGCCCGCTAGACAAATTTCATAATTACGCGCCTTATCCCACGAAGTCGGCTACAGTCGTATTAGCTCTTGTTAATTTATCAAGGATACCAACATAACAGTGACAGGTACGGCCGCGGATTTTCGCTGTGACGGTTCGCGAAGTGAATTTTGGTTTTATGCAATTGAAAATTACATTATTTTCCGCCGCCCCAAAGCCAAAAAGTTTCCTTTTATAGTACCTAATTAAGGCGAATCTAAAGTTTTTTTCTAAAAATTATTCGTAATAAGCGTGGCCAGTCCGAACCGATATTTACCATACAAATTAATAGATAACTTTGTATTAACCACTTAATTATTTACAAAAATCGACATGTTTCGTCAGCAAAGCTGACTTCTTCAGGGTTTTGACAGAACTAATCGAACTAATTTTATAAAAAAAATAGACATTCAAAGGTAATAGAGAAAAATAATAGACATAAACAATAATAAAATTTGAAAGAAAATAATGTGTAGGAGACAAGGGGCAATATAGGACAATTAAAAATTTAAAAGGGGAATAGATTGATATACCTTTAGGTATTTTAATGTCAAAAATTCACGGAACTGACAAATGTGCACCATCTACAATAAGGTCGCCAGCATGGGAGTAGGCGGTAAACACAAAGAGCTAGTTTTAGAAAGCAACGAAGGACCCGAGCGAGAATTTCACCACGAAGGCAGTCACATCCACGCCGACGTGACGCCGTTTCCCAGTCCACCAATGAGAAGACTTTGAATTTTTTATGTTGACAGTTGCGGACCTGCGCCCTGCGCAATTATATTTCAAAATGGTCGCTTTACGATTTGTTTGCATGTTGTGAGTTGTGACCAAATGTAAAATTGCTTCTAAAATAGGCGCGGAGTGAAATCAGCAGACTATAATACATCGATTACCCGATTAAGAACTCGTGCATATGTTTGTGGCTAAGAGTGTGGCGAAATGGTAGGTATATTTTGTGGTTCAATTGACGACGTGAAACCCATTCATTATAACCTAAAGATATAAATATTCATATGAAACTCTCTTTGCTACGGTTCTTCTTGTCAAAGGTACATTCATTTGCAGTTTAAACTTTTTTCTGCATTTGCATTTGTTTTGTTTTGTTATACCTATCTTAGTTTTCATGTATCTTTTAAAATATTTTCAGCTTGAAACATCAATTCGTGAAGGCTGATCATAAATATACCAAACCACCCAGGCTGGTGGAGACTAAGGATTACTAATTACTAGTGCCCGCGCCAACAGAGTACTGGTTTGTTAGCATTTCAATTTATTATCTAGGTAAAGATATTTATTTTGCGAAGATAAACTTGCTTTTTGGTGAACTTTATGTAGTACCGGATGCAGTACGACGATTCTGCTAACGTTTTAACGTTTATTAAATATTTTTTATGAAAGTCAGTTGACTTATTTTGGTGCACATTTAAAAGCATTTTTAATTTATGATGATTCTTTGTTGTAGGTATGTAGGACGGTAGCATTGTTGTGTCATATGAGGAGATGGGGGCTGATGTGTTCCACCACTCTGTGGCCGCGCTGTCCTTGGGCAGTATTTTTTCATAGGGCAGTATTTTAAGGGCAGTATTTTTTCTCGCGGCGGGTGGGTGGGGGGGGGTACATCGGGATGGCAACGTAGATTTTTCATTGCTGGCAATGATTTCTTTACATGCAACATTATTAATTTCTATAATTTACAATAGTGGTGGGAATTATCGATACATTTCATTAAAAAGAAATTTACATATTGTTATTAGCCTTAAGAACCAAATGTTTTACTACGAATCTGTATACGTATGTATTTTTTTAAATAAAAAAAAAAAAAAAAAAAATTTACATAATCGATACATAAAAATGATCGAATGATATATCGATTAATCGCTCAGAGTTCGGGAGCAATAGCTACAGTCAGGGGCAGTATTTTTTCTCTCGGGGGGGGGGGGGGGGGGGGGGGGTTGGACTAAAAAAATATAATATAAATAATTATTAATAAGATTTAAATACCTACGTAAAATTAAAATGAAATATTATACGTGTTTTAAGTACAAAGAAAAGTATTTACTAATTTATTTTACGTTATTTAGATGTATAGTTTAGGTACTGCAACAAAATTAAATCAGTCAATGGTTTTTTTTTTATTTCTGGCAATGATTTCCTTATTATTTACTAGCAACATTAATATTATTTCTGTTACCCGCGAATTTGAAATGTATATGCGTCTAACAATAACGTCTTACATACAACGCATTATAATTGAACATTATTATACATAATTATTATTAAGATTCTAATACCTACGTAAAATTAAAATAAAATATTATACGTGTTTTAAGCACAAAGAAAAGTATTTACTAATTTATTTTACGTTATTTAGGTGTATACTTTAGGTACTGCAACAAAATTAAATCAGTCAATGGTTTTTATTCCTGACAATGGTTTCCTTATTATTTACTAGCAGCATTAATATTACTTCTGTTACCCGCGAATTTCAAATATGTATGCGTATCACAAGGCATTACGATTGAATATTATTAATAAGATTCGAAAACCTACGTACAATTAAAAGAAAATATTATACGTATTTTTTAAGTACAAAGAAAAGTATTTTCTAATTTATTTTACGTTATTTAGGTGTATGGTTTAGGTACTGCAACAAAATTAAATCAGTCAAAGTTTTTTTTTTCCTTATTATTTACTAGCAACATTAATATTATTTCTGTTACCCGCGAATTTCAAATATGTATGCGTCTCACAAGGCATTACGATTGAATATTATTATAAATAATTATTAATAAGATTCGATTAAAATTAAAAGAAAATATTATACATGTGTTTTAACTCCTTGAGGTACGAACTTTTTTTTCTTATTTTTTACCTGTTTTTTTTTTTAATCAATTGATGTAACTTATAATAACGAGGAAAAAATATTTAAAAAAAAATTGGACTGAAGGCTTTTCAGGAATGAGGTGGTCAAAATTTTATACCACAGTACACATGGGAAAAAAATATTAGGTTCAAATCAAAAGTTTATTAGAAATAAAAAAAGGCCATTTTATATGACTAATTGTGGAAATTTTCAAAACAGTTTTTATCTTTTTTTACACAAATAGGGGTACTTTGCAAACACAACATATCCAGTTGGAACGTATGGGCCTGTCTTTTGTACTACAATTCGCACAACGACGTGAAGTAGTATGTTCTGGCCGGTGGGCGCTATTTTTCAGACGTATTTCAGGGTCCACGTAAGGCTTATGTCTCTTAATTTCCACCACCTCCGATGTGGACCCACGCTTTTTGGTGCATTTCAGCTCCTCTTCAGCTAAAAGTCCTCTGTAAACTTGCCTCCTGAAATCTTTGAGCCTCAATGGATTGTCTTTGTCAGCCTTACCCAACTTGCAGAGCTCTGTGTAAACAATGTAAGAATTTACAATTGTTGCATCTAAAAAGTGGAAAAATAAACGATGCCACCATTTTTTAGACTTTCTGTTTATCGAGTAAACCGCCTTCTTTTGATCAAACTTGTCCACATAATTCATGCAGTTGTTATAATTATTTAGAGCCAACGGACATGGCACCCTTGTGATCTCACCAGTTTTCTCTTTACGGTTGACATGCATGGCATCCTTTGGGTTGTGAAAGTTTGAAAGGAGGTGTACAGCTCTTCTATCTCTCCATTTTATCATGGAAATTCCTGTATCACTCACGTACCAGTCATATTCACCTCTTTTTAGGTTTTTATCATCCTTCATCTTAGGCAAATATTTTCTGGTTGATTGGACAGTTCCACATGAGCGAATATTCATATCTTTCAGCTGTTTTTGTAGGGGGTAGCAATTAAAATAATTATCAAAGTAAACTGTGTAGTTACGACCTTGAATAGATTGACAAAAATTTAAGACAACTCTTGGCCCTATGTTAGACTCAGCGTAGTCACCAATTTTTCCTGTGTATATTTCAAATTTTAAGTTGTATCCATTTTCTGCACACATCATCCAGATCTTATAGCCTCTTTTAATGGGTTTTTTGGGCATGTATTGCTTCAATGTGCTGCGGCCTTTGAATTTGATCATGCTCTCGTCAATTGCCAAAGTAGGTGATGTCTTGTAATTTCGATCAAAGGTGTCTGACAAGCAGTTCAACAAAGGCCTTATTTTATATAATTTATCGAAATTAAGTTGACCTCTAGCAGGCATCAATGAATTGTCGTTGAGATGAAGGTTTGACAACAGCCAGCCAAACCTATGGACTGTCATAAATCTTGAAATATAGGGGTCGTGTAAATCAGGGGACGATGACCAATAGTCTCTATAACTGGGGGATTTTTTAATTCCCATTACTAAATTTAGTGCAATGAATTTTTTAATTTCCTGAACGGTTGTGGGTTGGTGATTTTTCCCGACTTGTTGTGCGTATAGATTGGTCTGGAAGCAGATATTTTCAATCAAACTAGGAGTCCAAAATTTCAGAAAAATTTCCAAAGGTGTGGGATTTTCCATCGTAAGAAAGTCATTATGTAGTCCTGTTTCTTCACGGAATTCACCAGGGAGGGCGGTATTGAACGTACGGCTCCATTTAGGCACGACTATAATCGCAGGTATGACAGTTGTAGATGCAGTTATGCCTGGAACAGCAGCGGTGGATGACAAAACGGACATTGAGATATTAGGACTATACTGAGCAGATGGAGAAGACGATACTGGTCGGTTACGCGTACGCGAAAGATGAACATCAAAAGTAGATGGTGATTGTGAACCAGAAGGGCTGGATGTGCCTGCTATAGGGTGATCGAGTGTGGTAGATGAAGAAGACGCCGGGATTTGATTCCTCACACAAGATAGAGGCAGTTCATCATCATCATCGTCCGAAGAGGCGCTAACTGTGACATTTGCTAGATGCTCCTCCTGTAGATCCTCTTCCTCATTGTCTGAGCACCCATAACAACTGTCATCATCAGAAGGTATCTCTTCTAAAAGTATTCCTGCGATTTCTTCTTGGCGAAGACCTTTCTTCGGCATGGTGTATCTGTAAAATTATAAAATCAGAATAACCATGTTGTAAGACTAAAAAAATTACCTCAAGTACGGTGGTCGAAAAGCAAAACCACCAAAAAATTTCGATTTTACAAAAAAATACTTACTATATTTATAGACATTTCTTATTGATAATTCAACAAATGAAATACAAGGGCACTAGAATTCATAAGAAATGGACAAAAATTCGAAATACATACCGTTATATTTCACTTTAAAGTCAGGGATAACAACACCTTTGCCATAGATCACCCCAAGTGGTTATCTACGTTTGGTAACTTAGCAGGGGTGCCCGGGTTCATGGGGCAAGGTTAGTCCGGGTCTTGGCAGTGAATGCATCTGCCCACTGGCTGCCTGGCAGGGCGGATTGAGGGAGTCCCTTTGACTTCTCCAACCATACTCTCTCGGAACATCGCCTTGCACCGCAGTGGGAGGGATGAATTCACAAGTCTGTCACTCCTGGACACACCGACACCCAGATTCCTACCCACCCCTAATACCTTTTTCCTTCCCAGAACTTTCTCTCCTTCCTTTCCTAAAAAGACCCTCCATACAGAATCCCCAAAGATGACATAGGCCCTGAGGGCAATTATTTTCCTCGGGACCTCCAGTGTGGAGCTAATGTAAAAAAAGTATATGTTGTGGGTAAGATATAATAAGTTTCAAAGCTCCTTTGCCCCATTAATCCAAATACAAATAGTTAGTCAGCGTCCTTGAGTAAAGTTATAGTATTGATACAGGGATGGGATTCTGTCAGGATTCACATTCCAGGTGTTAAAGGATAAATGGCTAAAGCGCCAAGCAGCTGGAAAGGAAGAGTGACTCAAGAAACGTACAGCTGTATGGCGCTTGAGCCATTTTTACCTATGCAACTGTGCGACGCTTTAGCCATTTGTCCTTTCCAGCGTCAATATTTTAAAATAAAGTCCTCCGCCGATATTTTTAAAACATTTTTCATTGAACATAACAATTCTGTGAAATTCTTATTTTAATTTATCATAATTTGGAAGGTATAACAACTGTTTTCATGAAATTCATAATGAATACCAACATACTTAATTTTTCTATACTTTATCAATTATCAATATTAAAACAATCAATACAATACAATAAGTACATATATTATATATTTAAATACATATTAGGAATAGTCAACATTTTCAGAAGTCTTGCCAATGCAGTATTGATATGAAATCTTTAGGCAACTTGAAAAGAGAACTTTAAGAAGTCTTTAAAAAGCGTAATGCTATCAGCAACTGATTGCACGGTAAAATTGGGCAGTTTCTAAAAAGAAATACGGTATAATAATATTAAATTGATAGAATAGAAAGGTTTTCAGATCTGACAAGAGGTAAGGGCAAAATATTTCGCACATTGATCGCAAAAATGACACTTGCGTAAATAAAAACTTACCTTTCGCTTGTATAAGTTAGGTTCTCCTCAATTTGGTTTAAAATATAAAAAAAACATGTTTTCGTCATACGAAAACGATCAAAAAAATCTTTGTCGTTTAGTTCGATGTAATCCACATCCACACCCTGTCGCCGCCTGTATAAGCCGATGTTTTCATCGATTACTTCCGCCCATTCCGCAATATCTATTATGTCTAAAATGTCTAAAACTTCTCTATCCATTTTATTATAACGACAATAAAACTGACAAATGCAACACAAAAAAACTGAAAGGAGCGCGAACCCGACTGTCATTTGTCAGAGTGACATTTGATAATTCGCGGTATTTTTTCACTCTGTGGACACTTTTTATAACTAGTACTTTCCTTAGATTTATGCTTAAGTAGCTAATCCAGTAGTCCGGCTGGCTTAGACTAAGCGGCTTGCTTAAGCGATGTTTGTGTGTTGGGAACAGCGTAGTTGTGTATTTAAGCAGTGATGAACCTTAGTTTCAGCTTAGAAGTTGATTAGTAGGATTGGTAACAACGGCCGTTAGTAATGGTATCAACTAGGATTATCTTGCCAGGGCTCCTACCAGAGAGCAACTTGACAGACGTAAATATCTCTCTTCTGATATAGCCAAAATCTGAGTCACTTTTAGTAATGATATCATGGACGTAAATATCTCTCTTAGCGAGCATAAAGATAGGGCCAGTATGTCAGTCATTTTTAGTAATTTTACCAATGGCTTATCATACCAGGGCTCCTACCAGAGAACAATTTGACGGACGTATATATCTCAGAAGCCCAGCAACCCCAGCATAAAATACCGGCCCATAGTAGTCCTAGAGCCAGAGTGGTGTAGTTATAGTACATGATTTCATCATTCTAGTTTCATTGTATGCATAAATAAACTAAACCACCCACAATTGTATGATTGTAGATCAGTGGTTCCCAAAGTGGTTCATACGGAATCCCAGGGGTCCCTAGGATCATTCAGGGGGTCCGTGGAAAATTAAAATTCAGTTGGGGGTCCCAACATCAGGGGGTCCACGCAAGGTTTAATATAAAATTTTAAAAAATTGTGACACATTTTTATTAATATGGAAGTTATGTTAAGTTACTAATGCTAATCGATGTAATATACTCCAGGTGAAGTGCATACAACAAATTTTCCTAGTCTTTCCTAGGGGGGGGGGGGGGGGACTAATATCTATGACGGTCCCAGTGGTGACTAATATCTATGGAACGTAGGTTGGACTAATATCTACAGAGGGCAGCTGAGCAAGAGGTTGTACGGAAAAGCATAAATTACTTCAATTACCTAATTACGTAAAGGCTTAAACGTTTAAAGTACGTACATGAAGTTTTTGCATAATATTACGTATTTTGCTGTTTACGAGGACAATAATTTATTGAACAAACATGCAAGTCATAATACAAAGATATTTATTAATTTCGAAATACACGGCACCACATGTGCCATTAACATAATTAACTTATAAATAGTATCTAAAACAACAATATTAACACATATAAGTATATAATATTATAAAGTATAGTATAAAATTTAAAGTAAAGAGTACTAAGTATAAAGTTTTAATATAAGTATAAGAATTTGTTTAATTGTAACCTATCTGAGATACCTACATATAAAAATATGAAAACATTTTAAAATTGTTTGTTTGGTTCCCAGGGCATTTCATAGTGGTTAACGCGAAGAGGAATAGGTATAATATTAGTACAAAACAGCATCAGAGCAATCTGGCGGACAAAGCGGTCTCTATCATTCATTTTGAGATTATTTTGTTTTCAAAAAGTTTCGTTAAAATCCGAAAGATGCCACTAGAAAAATAAATATTATGTGTATTTATTTCAAAATGTCGCATCTGGTCGCTGGTCGGAATACGGCCGGCTAGGGGTGCCATGCACGCACGTGTCCACTAGGCAATGTTTTCAGAAAAAAAACTACTCGAAGCATGTTTGAAGTCATTATAATAGTTGTATATTTTGGTATGTTGTGTGTTTGGTAATTGGGGTATGTTGTGAGGCTGAAGGTAGCGGGGAAGGGAAGGAGTTGGGAAAAAGGAAGGTGGGGAAGTACCTAGTGATTTAGTTCTGGTAACCGAACACGTCTAAAGCTATTTCAAGTAACGTTTCAATAATTGTGTTTGGTGGTCTTACACCAGGACGATAATGGGAGTAACTACCTACTACGTCCCGTTCATCACTATTTTTATTATACCAAAGCAAATAAAATTAGGAGAAAATGTAAATAAATTTAACTCTAATTTACCAACATCTGTGATTGATTCAAATTTTAAAAAAAAGTTTTAAATATAATGTAGGTAGATACAAATAAGGATTGTATTAGGACAATGGGTACCCAACTATGGACCTATTTGAAAAAATCACCAACAAAAATAAAAATACGAGTAGGTATGTACATTTATAACTTTTTATCGTAGGTAAAGCTATTACTTACATATCAAGAAACTTTAAAAAATTAGTCCACTTAAACTTTCTTTTCTATAATTCACCTATTTTAAAATGTCTTTTAAAACCTACAAAAAAACCGTAAAAAACTAACAATGGATCATGATAAACTGTTATGTTATGATGCTACTGTACAACTTACCGATGTTACTTGTAAAAGCCTTCAAGGCGTAAATAAATAAATTATATTTCAAGAAACTTTATAAAATCAGTCCACAAAATAATTTTTTTCTTTGATCAAAACCTACAAAAAACCGTAAAAAAGGTTTTTACCATCTACTTTCAAAAACGTTTAAAAACTTAGAAAAGAAATTGGATGGCCTGGGATTTGAACCTCTCGCTCAAATTTGAACACCAGTCGACACTTCTACTAGCAAATAACTAAAATAAAAAACGACCATAAAAACATTTGATGTTTCCATTGAGACGTATTGCATACAAGTATACATGTCTACACGTGGCAGACTTCCGACCAAGGGTAAGCAACCGTAATCACGAATAATAATAATACTAGAACATTTGAAAGCGTATCGATATTCCAGACCTCGGTGGTTGAACGGTTACGATCGTTGGCTACGAATCCGGAGGTCATGAGTTAAAATTCCGGCGTGCGCAAGTACCTATCAACATTTTATGCGATTAATTTGTATTATTCCACAATATATTATTTTTAAATAATTTCGTTTAGATTATTAGTGCTATCTTCTTTTTCAATGATATATAACATTGGTGGGAACAATCTTCAAAAGTTGAAAATAGGTAACAACATATTTTTTAAAGAAATACATTTAAAAAAAAAATCGGAACGTTGCGCGAAATGGCTTTAGCCGTGTTGGGTGACCGGATCTGAATAGCCAGGTACTTACCCACCTTCCTCTTCCCCAACTCCTTCCCTTCATTTTTCGACAAACGCAGTCTTTGAGTCACAAACACATGCATAGTACCTACCTACCTATCCACATGGCCGTTACGTGATGACGCTGGCTCACCATTCACAAAACATGACACATGGCAGTCGTACCTATGTTTTGTGCTTCATTGCAAATGACCCTAGTGAAAGATGTTGAAAGACCACATTTCAGAATTCAGATTGTAAAATGTAGACATAAAGATATAATATATCGATGTATATAGACCTCAGAAAATGTATAAATACCTAGTGAGAGATTTTTATTTTTATTATGTGTTGAATACCTCACAAGAGTCCCAGCTGCTCCCGTCTGGAGCCAGTGAAACTATGGCATACCCCGCATACCCCAAATGGGGTATGTTGTGAGGCTGAAGGTAGTGGGGAGGAGAAGGAGACGAATCCTGAGGTCGCGAGTTAAAATTCCGGCGTGCGCAAGTACCTATCAACATTTCATGCGATTAATTTGTGTTATTCCACAATATATCATTTTTAAATAATTTCGTTTAGATTGTTAGTGCTATCTATTTAAAAAAATAGATAAGAAATATATTTAAAAAAAGAATCGTTACGTTGCCTGAAATGGCGACAGACGTGTTGGGTGACTGGATCTGAATAGCCAAGTTCTTACCCACCGGGCATCACGGAGTTCTTCTACCACTCACTTCCGTGTTATTTTATTGTATTTACGTAAGGGAACGTACCCATACTACGTTACCTGTTCGGGGGGTCTTCAAAATGTCACGCTTGATACAAATGAGCAGCGGGTTGCTTAGGTTTTTGGTCACGGGGGGGGGGGGGGGGGGGTTAAAAATTGCAAAAAATTGGTCACGGAGTAGGGGTACGTTCCCTAAGTATTATTATAATAATATAATAACCATTTAAAATTTATAGGTAGATAGTATCTAAGTATCATAGTTTACAAAAATAAATGTAATAATATCTTAGATTCTCACCCTGATTGATTACTGCCATCTTTTGAAAGTTTTTGAAAAATGGTTTTAGTTCAAAATTTTACCGTGTAGAGAAAGATAAATGGGCGCCACACGACAGAGGGCTTTTGCTAGTAATTAAAAATCCTGTTTTTCATTCTAAATTTGAAGATTAAAATTATAAAATTGTCTTTAAAAAATGGAGAAATATAATACCAACAATTCCTCGTAACGTTTTGGTAAATAAACGAATCCAAAGTTTTGTATTCAGCGTTTAAAAAAACACGAAAATTGGTGTTTATGAAAAAATTTAACTAAAAACTTATTTATCTATTTATTTTAATTTTTTTTTCGAGGTTTTAAAGAAAACCCCTAAAGGTAGACTTTGAGGATATTCAGCAGTTAAAAATATTTTGTAAAATTTACGAAAAACGGTCAGAATAAGGTCGTATTTCTGATTTGGTTTTGATAAATGCTAAGCCTATGTAAATTTTAAAAATTTATAAAATATATTTTTCACATTAAAAACTTTATGTTTATCGATTTGCGTAATAATATTATCATTATTTAAAATTAATAAATGATTACACTTGGCCTTAAGATAATAATTAAATGAGAAGGTGGTGTTATGAATACTGAAAATTTAGTTATAGATTTCTTAGAAATTTAGCTTCACTTACCTGTGCTATGTCATTAGGCTATTTTCATAAATTTTTGGTGATTTAAAAATATTGAACCACAACAATTGAAGAGAAGAATGTCAATATTTACATTTCTAAAGGAATGTTCAACATAACTGCCCTACTTTGGTATTAAATATACGTACGATTTATATTATCAAAACCATTTTATTATAATAATGTGTGTCATATATGTTATCAAAACAACTTGAAACATGTTTTTGTTGTGAAAGTAGATACTAGGTACTTATGCATATATTTTAAGAATAATACATTAAAATTTTGATTTGTTTATGAATGCACTTCTGAGCCTGAACAAATATTGAATAAATGTAATCAATATATATTATAAAAGAAAGTCCAAAAAACGTGCGGCTCGCAAAAACTCAAAAACGAGTCCCGGTACGATCAAGGGAGTTATATGCTGTGGTAGATCTCTATCCCCCTAGGGAATAAGGGTATCCGTTTTTACCTAAAGGGTGTGCTTTTGAAGATATAAGGGCTGGAAGTTTCGCCCTCTTGAAATTACTAGAACAGTCTTTCGGAAAGTTCTAGAAGGTTCCATAGAGCTCTAGAAAGTTCTGGAAGGAGTGGCGGAGTATGTCGTGGAATGTTCGGGAATAGGGAATCGGGAATATCATTGTGGAACCTTCCAGAATACTCTCGAATTGTCCTGAGCGAAGCCAGGTAACCCAGCTAGTTGTTAATAAAAAATACAATTTATTAATAATTTTATTATTTAACATACTTCAATGCGGTCCTTTACCTATTTATCGCGTCAAATTTAATCATTCGGGAATTTATAAATTAGATTCAGCATTAGTGACTGTTCAGCATTTTATATTTTAGATTTCAGCTTAAATAATAACGGATTTTCGGAATTCGCCAATCATCTAGTCATACTAGTTGCGGGCGCTTCATTGCAGCCGGAGGCTTTTTACAATAGCTCTTAGTTTATTTTGAAAATAGTGAGAAATTCTCAGGTCTTAGTGTGTAAATATATCATAAAGTAATCATAATAATTTAAAGGATAAGTGAATGAACTCAAAATAATTTTAAAGTTACCAGTGTGGACGTAATCCGCGATTCTAGAAAAATGTTAGTTACGATTTCTAAATCAATCTTACAGTATTTCTAAATAGTGCAACAAACTGAGTGACATTGACCATTGACCATTGACCATAGACCACATGTTTCGTCCCTTGTTTTGTGCCGGTTTCCATATGTTTCGTGCCGGGTCTTGTCTCGCTAACAGGGTGAAGTGTTAGGGCCGACCATCGTTTGTTTTGTTTTTTGTGATACTAGCAATGTGTAGGTACCATATAATACATATATGTATGACCAATGCCTGGGCGTAAATATGGTGATTGTGTACGACAGAGCAGAACTGATAGGCTTAAAAAATACCGGTGTAGCATTAACACCTCTGGTGGCTGCAAAACTTGACTTTTACAACTTAAATCACACTGCTAAGAAAATAAGATTTAGAGGTTGTCGGGGGGGACGAAACCGTAAAAATAAATCGGGAGAAAACAGTGCGGTAACCTACAACTCTGACCATGGGAACACAAACCAAAACAAAACTACAGTAACTATCTTTATACTAACTTTGGGCTGGGAAATCCGAATCTGAAAGAATTAGGTTACACTCGGCAATATTAACTGAGTTAAACGACTGTACAATTTTAAATTCACCAAAATAAAATCGGCCATGTTGGTTGCTAGTTGCTATTTTGACTTGACATCTTGACAATAAAAATCATAGAAAAAACCAAAGATATTTTTACACCATAAAATTAAGTGTTGCCATTTAGCAATAATATCAATAACGTTAATCTTTCAGACACGATACTACCTGACAAATATTTATCCCTAAAACTAAACTATTGTAATGTTGTTGAAAACACAAAAAAAAAACAAATATATATTGGGTAGCATCGCGTTACTTGTACTTATTGGTGTACTTCTGCTAGCACCCTTTTTTTATTTTTGGTTCCTTTAGGCATTATTAACAAAGAATTGCTTGTCGACTCTGCAGTATATAAATTCCAACTAAACAATCAACACACGAAAACAAAGGCTACCGTCTAACTGTGCCAGTGTCATTTCATTCCTCTTTACAAAATTAATCATTTTATATAGATAATAGTTTTAAAATAGTATTGTAAATTAGTGTAATATAGTTTTTACTTGTATATTTGTTTTCACTGTAAGTATTTGTGTTATATAATTGGTTCTTCGGAGCAGTTAAGGTAAGATTTTTTTTTTTGATTTTTGTGCTGTAGATTTATTCGAAAATGGATAAAGAAAAACCACCTGATCCCCCAGATGATGGTTTGCTATCTGAATCCTCGGGTGTTACAAAAAAAATAATCGCGGTTAATATTCCGGAGGCTTCGGACTTCGTAACGATTACGTCAAAAAAAAGAAAAATTGCTAAACCAGCAGATAATAGAAATGCAACAGATTTTGAACAAATACATCGAAAAACACCCTCCACGCAAAACGACTCCCTTCCAAATAATTCTGTTTTACAGGATGTAATTCCGTCCACTTCTTCCTCGATTTCAAGTCTAAGTCCAGCAAGCCCTTCAACCACACCCGCCCCACTGGTAAACAATACTCCTTCACAAATGTCACGTCTGTATAATAATCTTGATAGACCACCTTACATTACACACGTGACTAAAATTTCAAAGGATGAAAAACAATCAAATTTATACGATGTGGACTTTGGACATTTTATGTTTAAAAATAAAATCCACCCTGTCTGGAATGGAGTAAAATCGGATGGGCGTAACCGTCTTTCTGTTGAATTCAAGACAGCGGCTGAGGCCAATAGCTTTGTAAAATCTGATGTTGCCAAAAAAAAACTCGTACAACGTTTTCATACCTACATATCAGGTTACAAAGTTAGGTGTCACAAAAGGGATCCCACCGCATTGGTCGATAGAGGACATCCTGGAAAACATTACTGTTCCTCAAGGTTTCGGAAAAGTTTTAAAAGCGCGTCGTCTAAATTACAGGTTTAATACGGGAAACTCTGTAGAATGGAGACCCTCCCAATCCGTTGTCCTAACATTTGACAGCAAAGACCTTCCACAAAATGTTACTATGTTTAACGTCTCTCTACCAGTAGAGCTCTATGTGTTCCCAACTGTGCAATGCTACAAATGCTGCAGATTTGGACACACGAAGAACCTCTGCAGATCAGAACCCCGTTGCTTCAAGTGCAGTTCGTCCCATAGTGGCGATTCCTGTGATAAAACAGAGGAAAATTATAAATGTTTAAACTGCTCCGGTACCCACATGTCCATCAGCAAAACTTGCCCTGAACTGTCAAGGCAGCGCAATATTAAACACACAATGGCCGAGAAGAGCATCTCTTATGCGGAAGCATCAAGAATGTTTAACAAATCCATTCCATCTTATTCTGAAGTAACTTCCAAAAATTCTAAAAAATCCACCCCTTCTCAACCTTCTTCTTCTTCATTTAGAAAAACTGTTGAAAGGGTCGTGAAACCTAGAGTTCTAACAAAAAAAAATAATGCTAATCACGAATCCCTTCTGTGGTTCCCTAATGGACAAATTCCTTCCAGTTCAAATTTCAATTCTTACCTAAAGTCATCTACTAAAGAACAAAATTATAATATAGACCTTAACTCTACACTAATCACCTCATTTTTACATATTTTACAAACTTTAAATAAAAACAACATTCAAATACCGTCCCACGTTGCTAAACAAATTACTAATATTATCAACTCAACTAGAAATGGCTCCTCTGATGAGGATTCTTCAGTGGAATTGTCATAGTCTTAGAAATAAGACTGAAGAATTTTTAAACACATTACACTCAAACTCAATTGCAGTGGCTGCCATCTCGGAGACGTGGCTGGAACCGGATTCTGATTTCAGAGTCAGGGGATACCACTGTCTTCGAGACGACCGTCAAGATGGAAAGGGCGGCTCCGCTCTTTTCATTAAAAAATCATTACCCTTCTCCCCTGTAGATGTAAAACCAATTGGTTGTCCTTTTCAAGTGACGGCCGCAAAGGTTTTTGACACTACAATAATTTCTTTGTATATATCACCATCTAATAAACCTTCTAAATCAATCCTAAAAGCTATGTTTTCCAAGGTCACTACCCCTTTTCTTGTTCTGGGAGATTTCAATGCCCATCACGGATTATGGGGAGCTCACAATTGTGACAGAATGGGCAGAGATATTGTTGATCTACTAGATGAACTAGACTTTTGTATTATCAATGATGGTTCTCCTACTCGTCTTCAGGTGCCTGGTCAGCGACCCAGCATGGTTGATCTTACTATTTGCAATTCCAACATAGCCGCAACCCTGTTATGGAAGGTTTTGGATGACCCTCATGGGAGTGATCATTACCCCATCCTCATTGAATCCTCAAATATTTATCATTCCAACAAAAATGTCAAGTGCAGTAGTCGAAAACCAAGGTTCTTAACTGCCAGAGCCAACTGGAATGACTATTCAAATCATACAAAGTTCTCTGTGCATAATCTGCCCTCTCCAACTACAGAAAATGTTGCGGAATGTTACGATTTATTTGTGTCTGCAGTCATTACGGCCGCAGAAAAATTTATCCCCATTAAAACGACACGTAACAAAGGGAAACCTCCCCCAGCTCCTTGGTGGGATATTGAATGCTCAGACGCAGTAAATATGAGGAAAAAATATGCGAAAATTTATTCAACAAATATGAATATGGAGAACTTCCTTCAGTATAAACAAATTGAAGCTAAGACCAAACGTCTTCTAAAAAACAAAAAACGTCAAGGCTGGAAAAAATTTTGCACATCATTATCTCCCGAAGTTCCTCTTTCAGTTGTTTGGAATTCAATTCGCAGGTTTAAGGGTTCTCACGTCCCAACGGTGACTCGACCACTCACTTCAGAGTGGGTGAAGGAATTTGCCGATAAACTAGCTCCTCAAACTGCAAGTAATTTTAATGAAACAGAATTCACATACTCATTTAAAACACGGGGTTGGATGGACACCCACTTCAATTTAACGGAACTTAGGGAGGTCTTAAACGATCTCACAGACTCATCCGCTGGTGTAGATGGAATTCCTTATAGCTTTATTAAAAACTGCGACGTTACCACACTAAACTATTTTCTTTCAATTATAAATCTGATCTTTGACTCCGGCAAAATTCCATCATCCTGGAAAACTCAAATAATTGTTCCCATTCTGAAACCCCAGAAAGACCCTAACTCTGGACTTTCTTACAGACCTATAGCTCTGTCATCTTCCTTAGTTAAAATAGCTGAACATATGATTAAAAGACGTCTAGACTGGTATGCAGAAAATGAGAAAATTCTTCCCAGCTCTCAGTTTGGCTTTCGAAAAAGAAAAAGTACGATCGAAAGTGTGTCCATCCTGACTTCTGATATCCAGTTAGCCCTGGCCGATAATGAATTCCTTGTCGGTGTTTGCCTTGATGTGTGCGGAGCTTTTGACAATGTTTTATTGGATGTTTTATTTAATAAATTATTAAAAATTGGCATCCCTCGTAAGCTTTCTAGTTTTATAATTAACCTCCTTCTTACCAGGAAAATTCAAATCCAGGTGCTGGATTCTCCTCCACTGGAAAGAATAGTAAACAAGGGTTTGCCTCAGGGCTCCGTCCTTAGTCCTATCCTTTTTAATATTTATACCTTTGACCTGCATCGGAGTATGCATCCATCTTGTAAAATACTCCAGTATGCGGATGATCTTTTTATATATATTTCAGGACGAATTATTTCTATTCTGGAGGATGTGATTAACATTTGCATGAAAAACCTTGACACCTGGTTAAAAAATCACGGCTTAGAAATTTCTCCGTCCAAAAGCAATGTTATCGTCTTTTCCAGAAAACGTGTTACTCCGCGTGTAACAGTCCAAATAAATAATTCAATTCTCCCTATGCAGGTACAAATAAGATTCCTTGGGGTAATTTTAGACTCTAAGTTAACATGGAACCCGTATGTTAATTTAATCATTAACAAATGTCAAGCTGGCCTCAACACTTTACGTGCCGTTTCACGGGTCTGGTGGGGAAGTCATCCATTCACCCAAAAACTTTTTTATAACGCATATGTTAGGAGTCATTTGGATTACGCGTCATTCCTCATTGAACCCACTTCTAAAAAGAACCTCGCAAGGTTGGACCGTATTCAATTTCAATGTTTAAGATTGATTATCGGAGCAATGCGTTCTTCCCCAATTAACGCTTTACAAGTGGAGGCTGTGGAGGCTCCTCTTCATTTCAGAAGACAGTTCTTGGCTGACAAGTTTTTATTTAAATGCTTAAGACTCTCCAATCACCCACTGAAAGACAAAATTACTGCACTCACTGCTCAAGTGAAATCACTTCCATATTGGAGGAACAAATCAATCCCTCTTCTTGTTAAAAGCCTCCATACGTACTGTTCGTATAAACCCCTCTTAAATCCATCAGACAGACTTCCTTTATATGCCAACTCCTTTCGTATTCATTTGTGTAAACCAAATATTCTTTTTTCTCTCGGCATAATTAACAATCACAAAGCTCCAACAAAACTTATCCAAATTTTAAATTCGAAATATTCCAACTGGAAAATTATTTACACAGATGGTTCCAAGTCTCCCTTATCAAACCATGTGGGAGCGGCATTCCACTGTCCATCAGATCAAGTCGATAGAAAAATTAAACTTCCAAAAGAGGCTTCCGTTTTCACTGCTGAATGTATAGCCATTTTTGAATCCCTCAAATACATTAACGATGTTAGCATTGGAAAATTCTTAATTCTCTCCGATTCCCTGAGTGCACTTCAAAAATTAAACTCTTCCCCTTTCCATTACCCAGAAGACGATTTCTGTGTTGGAATTCGCACTTTAATTCATAAATTAACTGACTCTGGCAAAGAAATCGTCTTGGCTTGGATACCTAGTCACTGCGGTATCCCTGGAAATGAAAAGGCCGATTCATTGGCGAAAGATGCCATTATTTCGGGAGATATTTTATATAAATTTTTAAACACCGATGACATTTTCATAAAATTGAAGGAAAACATGATTTCCACATGGCAGAATCATTGGGAAGAATCTAGTCAATCAAAAGGATATAGCTTTTTCACAATTCAGCCAACGATTCCTTCAAAACCGTGGTTTTCAAGACTTTCTTTTAACAAATTCTCGACATCATCCATTTGCCGCATGCGGATAGGGCATTGCTGCCACAATGTTCACCTGACAAAAATTCATATTAAGAATTCTGCGATGTGTGAATGTCGTCTTGGTGAAGAGGATCTCAATCATATTTTTTTCAGTTGTCCTTTAAATAATTCATACAAAAATTTCTTCCCTCACCTAATCAGTTCGGGTATATTGCCTCCCTACAACATTGCATGCCTGTTATCTTCTGTGAACAAACGCGTGTATAAAGTCTTGGCTAATTTCCTGAATATTAACAGCATCAATTTGTAACTGTAAGTTAAGTTTCATGTATTTATTTATTTATTTTATTTTTTACGCACAATAAATTGTGTCAGCATATCTTTTAATTTCCTTGTTATGTTTAATTAAAATCATCTCTTATTGTAATAATTTTGCGTATTATTATTATTATTATTTGTATAGTATTATTATATAATGTAGATAGGTTCTTGTTATTAAAACTAAATTAGTTAATATTAACCAAAAATTACACTCACAAAATTACACTCACAAAAGCATTCACTTGACACTGGCCAGAACACTCTTTTGGGGTGAAGAGCCATTAAAAAAAAAAAAAAAAAAAACACACACATATGAATTTTCAGTAAGCATAGGCACAATAACCACCAATCAAGTAGTTTAGCGGCTACGCTAGGTTTGTGTAACATGGTTTGTGATAGAAAAGAAAGTGCCCCCTTCGTAGCGCCTACTCGCGTCAAGGCAAAAAAAACATCCCAGTTTTCAAGTAGTTTAGCGGCTACGCTAGGTTTGTGTAACATGGTTTGTGATAGAAAAGAAAGTGCCCCCTTCGTAGCGCCTACTCGCGTCAAGGCAAAAAAACATCCCAGTTTTCAAGTAGTTTAGCGGCTACGCTAGGTTTGTGTAACATGGTTTGTGATAGAAAAGAAAGTGCCCCCTTCGTAGCGCCTACTCGCGTCAAGGCAAAAAAACATCCCAGTTTTCAAGTAGTTTAGCGGCTACGCTAGGTTTGTGTAACATGGTTTGTGATAGAAAAGAAAGTGCCCCCTTCGTAGCGCCTACTCGCGTCAAGGCAAAAAAACATCCCAGTTTTCAAGTAGTTTAGCGGCTACGCTAGGTTTGTGTAACATGGTTTGTGATAGAAAAGAAAGTGCCCCCTTCGTAGCGCCTACTCGCGTCAAGGCAAAAAAACATCCCAGTTTTCAAGTAGTTTAGCGGCTACGCTAGGTTTGTGTAACATGGTTTGTGATAGAAAAGAAAGTGCCCCCTTCGTAGCGCCTACTCGCGTCAAGGCAAAAAAACATCCCAGTTTTCAAGTAGTTTAGCGGCTACGCTAGGTTTGTGTAACATGGTTTGTGATAGAAAAGAAAGTGCCCCCTTCGTAGCGCCTACTCGCGTCAAGGCAAAAAAACATCCCAGTTTTCAAGTAGTTTAGCGGCTACGCTAGGTTTGTGTAACATGGTTTGTGATAGAAAAGAAAGTGCCCCCTTCGTAGCGCCTACTCGCGTCAAGGCAAAAAAACATCCCAGTTTTCAAGTAGTTTAGCGGCTACGCTAGGTTTGTGTAACATGGTTTGTGATAGAAAAGAAAGTGCCCCCTTCGTAGCGCCTACTCGCGTCAAGGCAAAAAAACATCCCAGTTTTCAAGTAGTTTAGCGGCTACGCTAGGTTTGTGTAACATGGTTTGTGATAGAAAAGAAAGTGCCCCCTTCGTAGCGCCTACTCGCGTCAAGGCAAAAAAACATCCCAGTTTTCAAGTAGTTTAGCGGCTACGCTAGGTTTGTGTTACACTCGGTCAGTTAATTACCCGTCAGTCTAAACCATACAAAAATAACAGAAAAAATCGAGGTCAAATACTTGGGACACATCATAACAGCGGACCTCAGCGATGATTCGGATATTGAGAGACAGAGAAGATCACTGTGCATTAGGGCAAATATGATTTCTCGAAGATTTAACAAATGCAGCCCAGCTGCAAAAAGGCAACTTTTTAACACGTACTGCACGAGCCTATATACCTCGGAGCTGTGGACCAACTTCAAGAAAGCATCACTAAAAAGAATGGAAGTGCAGTACAACAACTCGTATCGAACGCTTTTTGGGTTGTCCTGGTACTGCAGTGCCACCGAGATGTTTGAAGAAGGGCGAGTTCCCGGATTCCGAGCACTAATGAAGAAACGGATCACTAACTACAGATCGCGACTAGCCTCGAGCGAAAACAGTCTTGTGATGGCAGGGTCCCATCTACAAGCGGTGCAGCCACTTCCTGATGACATAGATTTTAAAAAAAAAACTTAATTCTAATTTTCTTATTTTATTTTGTATTATTATCTATTATTTTCTTTTACCAAGCAATTTTTTTTTCTCATCTTGCAATATTTTTATTTTTACTTGATATATTGTGTATGTATAATATGGTACTCGTGGGACTGCACCACACTCCCCGAGATCTGGAATAAAGAATAAAAAAAAAATATATATATATATATCCCCATACCCTCAACATCCCCATCAACTCAACTCAACTCAACTTAACTTAACTCATATGGATTAGCGTTACACATTCATTATAGCGTTTCATATAGATTAGCGTTAGTACTTATTTTTTCTTAACATTTCATATTCGTAAAGAAGTTTTACTTCAATTAGCGTTCAATTAGGTTCTTTTTCGTAACATATTCATCATTTAACCCCCAAGTGTCGAGCGTGCGTAAAGAAGTTTTACTTCAATAACGCAATACTCAGATCGAAAAAACGATATTTTTGGATTTCTGTGTATTGTAAATTCCCCCAGTTCAGCGTAGATATCTACCTACATTTCTCTCAATTTCACGACGTTTCTCTCATACAAGACTTCAATAGCACTTTCATGATATTTTATTAAAACTTTGATGATGGTTTTGAAGAGATCAGACACCGGACAGAGGAAAGCAACGTCCGGAGTGGAGGTCTGATGTCTGATGCAGTATGCAGTATGCAGAGTATGCACTTCTTGGGAGGTTGGGCGCGTTTCATTTAGAATTCAGATGATGCATGGCTTAAAATAATACAACACGATAAACGACAGTCAAGTGCGCTGCTAGGGATTGCAAATTCGGATAATTTTAAAAACTATCCGGATTTTAGAATTTCTTGAAAATCAAAATCCGGATAGAAAAAAATAATCCCCCCTCCCCCTCATTTACTACTTTTACACCCCTCACTACGTGAGTTTTTTTCTCTCATATAGCGAACATTTATGATGAGTTGTTTCATATAATTTTAACGATTCACCAAATTTCAAAGCAATAAAATAGAAGTTCTGTGAAAGTTCAATTCAAGTTTTGTTAATATTTCATCGTGGGCCGGTTGTTTCACACTCAATTTCACAGTACTTGGATAGTAACAGATTTTGAATAGGACTTTCAGAAAACTTGAAAATTAACTTTGAAATTTCTTGAATTTTTTGAAAATTAACTTGAATTTCTTGTTAAAATTCTGTAAAACGGCCCGTTCCGAGAGGGTGTCCTATTGAAATGTAATTTTTTTTCTTAACATTACCTCTACGCAGGAGAGGCTGAGGAAGATAATTTCCATCAGGGCCTATGTCATCTTAGGGGACGCTGTGATGAGGGTCTTTGTAAGGAAAGGAAGGAGATGACGTTCTGGGAAGGAAAGGGTATGATGTGAGGGGTGGGTAGGAATCTAGGGGTCAGTGTGTTCAGGACGTTCAGGAATAACGGACGTACGAATCCACCCCTCCAACTGCGGTGCAAGGTGACGTGTCGAGAGAGTGTTCAAACCACGGAGGAACGAATAGAGTAAATAAACTCTATTCCTTCCTCCGTGGTTCAAACGGTCTCCCTAAATCGACATCTCCCAACCCGGCCCCCCCACGTATCTGGTAAGTAGACATATCCGCCGCCAACACCTGAACACACCTCACCCGAAGAACCTGGACACTCCTGCTAAATCGCCAAATGTAGCGAATCACTTGGGGTGACCTATGGCAGAGGTGTTAGTTATCCAATAAATGGTTCCCGGGGCGGCGGTACCCATATCCGCCTCCCAAATACCAAGTTGATTGACGGAAATCTAAAAATTTGTTTATAAGTCTGAAATATCCGGATTGTCCGGATTGCAATCTCTGTGCGTTAATAAAAAATAATGTATTTCTGAAAAAATGCACGTAAAATGACGTGGGCTCGCTAAAAATAATTGTGACCACAAAGAAAGGAAACTGCATCAGAATTTCATGTGATAAAAAACGACATTAGGTCCCTAACCTTATTCAAAAGTTTATTTTTAATGCAATAATACGCTCTTTACAAACAGTTTTTGCATTGGATGCAACGCTTCTATGACTCGTTCTTGAGTTCAACATCTCCGCTGTGAAAGCATTTGCCGGCCTATGTGTTTCCTCGCTCCTTCGAGACCTATGTTCACTCCTTCCTCTCCTCAAAAAAACCCTCCACGCAGCGTCTCCAAAGATAACGTAGGCCCTGAGAGAAATTATTTTCCTCAGAGTCTCAGAGCCTCCTGTGAGGAGTTAATGTAAAAATCTTTACATAGTATGAAGCAAAGTCGCGACCCGCTGTCTGTACGTTCAATTCTTTTTAACTACGCAACGGGTTTTAATGCGGTTTTCACCAAAAGATATAGTGATTCATGAGGAAGGTTTAGCTATACAATTTGCTAAGTTTTGTGTAAATTGGTAGAAATGTATAGGTAATATATAAAAGGAGCGAACTGGCAAGCGGGCAGCGGGAAGCGAGCTGGCAAGCGGGCGGTGTGGATTTGATATGTAAGTATATAAATTAACAGATGGCGTTGGTTATAACGGTTGGGAAGTGGCGTTGTCAGTAGATGGCGTTAGTTTTTTTACGTTAGCCACGGCAACGTGTGTCCGGGTCAGCTAGTAATAAATAAATATGATTTCAAGGAATTTGAACCTCCGATTACTATCATTAAAAAAATCAGAGTGTGCAATTCATACGCAGTAGAAGTGAAACCTTCAAAAAACTAAAGTAGACAAGAGTGGGAAAGCTACGAAGCACCGTACAAAGGGGAGACCGATAGGCTACGAAGCACCGCAAAAAGAGGAGACCGATTATACTATCCACCAACATGTGTCAAAATTTGAACGAATATAAAAAAAAATGTTAAAATCTGGGTAAAAAATAATTTGGAACTGAGTAATTTTTTTCAGTTCAGTTTTTAACTAAAAGTTTCCATGTCTTTCTGAATATTTAGAATAAAAAAAGGAAATGTACGTGTGTATTTTTGTAAGGGTGTAAATGTGTATATATGTAGGACCCGAGGAAAATAATTTCCCTCGAGGCCTATGTCACCTTTGGGGATGCTGTGAGGGGACCTTTTTAAGGAGAGAAAGTTATGTGAAGGAAAAAAGTATGAGGGGTGGGTAGAAATCTTCATATCAGTGTGTCCAGAAGTGATGGACGTATGAATTCATCCCTCCCGATGGAGATGATTGGATATGGAGTGATGCAAGACGATGGGTCAAAATAGACCAGCTGGAGAGTTCGAAAGGTATCCCAATCCGGCCCGCCACGCAAAAGTTTGGCGAACCCCCGATATGCAGCGGTTTTGTTATCCAAAAAATGGTTTCCGGGCGGCAGCAACCATACTCGCCTCCCGGATTGAAAATATCTACAATGTAACATTATTGAAGTGAAAACTTCTTTATCACCGTTGTGATTTGAAACGAAAAAATAGCAACACTAAAAAGAGACAAACACATAAGTACATCTATGCGATTTAGCCTGCGAGAGAATGAGATTTTTTATTTTTTTATTAGCAAAGTTTTTTGGTACATTAAAATCATTTATTAAAAGAATTCCAGACCAATCGCACTTATAATCATAATCTTAAGTTTGCAATAAGTTGGTATTGTTGAGATAGGCTAAAAACAAAAGCATTTCCAAAAAGTGTTGAATCACTGATAACATTTTGTCTAAAGTCATTCATGTTGTTTCATGTCTCGTCTAGAATTTTTCAAACAATAAATAAATTATATTATTTTTAAAGTAAAATTATCTGCTAGATAAAAAACCATAAAAGGAAACGTATTCATCTTGAAATATCTAAACCTAAACAAAATATTAAACATAATGTAAAAAAAAATATTTCACATATAAAAAATAATTAAATACATAAGAAAAAGAAACCAGAGAAAATATTTAATCATAGGTTACACATTAAATAAGAAATCAAGTCATGACGATTATTAAAAGTTCATTAGAGGCATGTTCAAAGTAGAAACAATTTCGTACATATTTGACCAGCTGTTCCAGCAACATTGATCCATATTTAGTATACATATTCCTCTAATAATCATACAGACTTTCCAGTTGTCTCTTGATATTATTAGAAGTTATGTTCGTAAACTTGGTGTTAGGAGTTTCATTAGCCAGGTTGGTCGAATGCTCTTTTTCCCTTTACCGACTGGTGTCTCCAAAATCTGAACACTCTCCTTCAGCGACTTAAAGATCTGCTGAGATTTTGAAGTTGATCTCGGTGATGCTGGCGACTTGGAACTTGTCTTTGGTAAAGTGTGAGATTTCAAGATATTCTTTTTACTCTCCACTGTGAATTTAAGCACTGCTCTCCTCAGATCGTCGACTTTTCGCTGTTGAGAACGAGGCGAATTCATCCTCCGAGGAGATTTGGCTTTCTTCGGTGATGGTGTCAGTTTCTCTTTCTTGAGATTGCCAGCTAAATCGTCAGTATCCTTCTTTTCCAAAGAGGTGTTTGGCTTAACATTACTAATCAAGCTCTCGCGGCGATATTTCTCGTATAAAGGTCTTGAAATGGGTTTTCTGATAAAAGGTGAACTTTTTTCCTTCAATGAACTAATTGCATCTTTATCATATGATAAGTTGTCCATTCCTATTGCCTCTAAGGAAGCACTCGGTATGATAGAAGCTCTCATACTTTCTCTCCGAAACTTCTCGTATAAAGGCCTCGATACTGGTCTTATGGGAAAAGGAGAACTTTTATTCCTAGGAGAGTTTATCTTATTCCGCAAAGGGGCGACATTTTCTTTTTTGTCGTCAAGACACTCTACATTTGTTTCTTGAATATCTTTTGTTCTACTGCGGAGATTTAGGTTTCCAAATGATAATAAATCATCCATTTCATCATTTTTAATAGGGGTGATCGGTTTCACAAAACTCAATAAACTTTCTCTGCGTAACTTTTCCAGCAGTGGCCTTTTCACTGGGCTTCGTGAATGGGGAATACCATTTTTTTTACCGGATTTCTCAACAGTTCCACACTCATTTTTCAAGATCTTTAGTAAGTCATTAGTCATGTTAATAATCTGTTTATTGCTTTCTATGCAAGTTGATAATATTTGTTTATTCTTCGATACTTCGTCAAAAATGTGTGTTAAAAATTCCATTTGCTTTTCGGAGTTTTGTAAGTTTTCGTGAATTTTGTTTTGGATGTCTCTTATTTTTTGCGTGACAACTGTTGGGTTGGTTTCGAGTTCTGTTCTACACATCATGTCACTTAGTAGGTCAGACAATTGAGAGTCAACTGTATTTGTTTCTGTTTTTTGTGCTGGTTCGAGGATACTTTGTTCCACTGGGTTTATTTGAGGCGATCCCCCTTCCTGGATGGAAATGTCAAAAGATTCATTGATATTTCTGTACTGCGTAAACATTGGGATCTTATTGTTGGCGGCAGTGGTGTCATTTGTTTCTGAAGTGGTTGTTCGGCTTCTGAGTTCATATGCGTGGGTGTTTGGGTGCGCCGCTGTTGGATTATTGTGAGAATTGTCTCCAGGAAAGGGCACTATAGTTTGTCTAATGTTGGATTTGTTTATATCCTTTGCTTTGTTCATTGAAGTGAAGGTTTTCATTTTTGTTTGACCTGTAACAGTAAAAAAAGTTGCATTTTATCCGAGGGTTTAAGAGGAACGCATGCGCGGCCTGTTTCATACAAAATTTAAATTTGGATTTACGGCTAAAATATGAAATGAATTGTTTTTTTTTTTTTTTTAATTGATAGGTTCGACATATATGAAATTAGGATGTGGATCCGATTTTCGATTTTTTCTTTTAATTATAAAATACAAGCCCCAAAAGAAGACCATTTATCCATGAATTTAGGAGGCAACTTTGGAAATATTTTGCGACTAAATGGATGCTTTTTTTAAAAATTCCCTTCATATCCTAACTGAGGCATATGATGAAGAATACAACAAAATTTGATTTTACATTCAAAAATGTTTTATTTGCATTAAAACCCGGATTTAGTTAGACGCGAATTCGACATAAAAATAGCAAGCTTTTTTCCGTTGTCTCGTTTACACATTTGCGATCCCGATAGGGTGGCGGGTGAGGTGCGGGCCGGGAAGGGACTCGTGTCGCCCGGCAAACGAACATATACATTCAAAGATATCTTCTCATTCGTCATACATCAACAATCGGTGAATCTGGGAGTGTGTGTGTGTGACTAGACTAGTAAGTATCTGCTTGGAGTTGTTTGTTTGTTTAGCGGTGTAGAACTATTAGCACTGATTCCGCGCTAAAATATCAAGACGGTTTTGTTGGGTTTTTACGATAATCGCCAGTTTTAAACGAAGTATCCCCAAATAATTTATTTTGTTTAATATGGGTAAGTAATAACAATTTGTGAATCTTTAATAATGATGATTAATGATATTATGAATTTTTCAATCGTTTGGGATACTTACCTTATTGATTATTTAAAATGTTAATTGTGTTTTAGGTCAAAAGTGTACAAACGGTAAGCCACCTAGCAGGCACCGGAAAAAGAGAAAATGCAATGTTAAAAAGTCAGACAGAACACGGAACAGGTGATATAAAATTAACTATATTATTATTTTTTTTAATTATACTAGACAATTTTTTTACAGTAGAAATATAATGTTATTTTTGATTTCAGTTCCTCCGTAAATGATGTTGAAGTTTCCCAGGGTACGTCTCGCAAGAAAGATTTAATCGATGCTGACATCGATGTAAATGATTGGATTTCGAGCAAACAGTAAGCAAAAAAAAATCATTTTCATAAGAACGAGAAAGCATTCGAGAAAGTATTCAATGACGTCAAGATGCTTGTGTTTAGTTGGAGTTACATTTTTGGGGTTCAACTTTTATTTTTTCAGACCTGTGCCAAACGCAGCTACAAAATATGTGGCTTGGCGTATTTCGGCATATCGCACGCCGTACAATCCCAATGGAAATATATGGCGAGCGATATGCTGACATAGGTCAAGCCACATCTTTTATAGCTGTATGGCAGCCGTCTTTTTTATGTAAGCATATGAATACCGCACAAGAGTCCCAACTGCTCCCGTCTGGAGCCAGTGAGACTATGGCATTCCCAATTGTGGTATGTTGTGAGGCTGAAAGTAGGGGGAGGGGAAGGAGATGGGGGAGAGGAAGGTGGGGAAGTACCTGGCTATTCAGATCTGGTCACCAAACACGGCTAAAGCCATTTAAAGCGATGTTTCAATTCTAAATGGTGGTCTTACACCAGGGCGATACTGTAGTATCTTCCACTCTGGAACGTGTCGCAAATATACTATACATTATTTTTAATGAATTAATTGTGAAATAACACAAATTAATCAAATAAAATTTATTTGCCATGCCGGGATTCGATCTCGCGACCTTCGGATTTCGAGCCTGTCAAATATTTTCCATGATATTTATTAAATATAGGTATATTTGGCGGAGGGGAACAAACGGCGTGCCCTAACTATTTGCTTTGGATACATAATATCTACACGAGTACCTACGTAAATATTATTATTACAAGTCTGCCAACAAATTCTAGAAATTTCATAAAATTAATCTAGACATAATTAAAAAAAATGAATACGCCACCGAATATACATAGTAACTTCCAAGACACCGATTTAAAATGTGATGTTATACGTAGTTGACTTTAGAATCTGACATGCTGACGCTGCCAATGGGCAGGAAAAATGACACTCAACTTTTCTAGCGTTTTTATTATATAAATATATATTTTTTAAATGCATCTAAGTATTTCAATTTTGTTTTCTCGATGAAATGAATATATTAGTGAAGTGGAGTCTTGGAAGTGGAAATTAACCCACTTTCCGACATCCGATCCAGCTGAAAATTGGCAGATAGACATGTTGTCGATGACAATGCATTCTTTCAATTTTTGGTGTCAATCACGTACACATTCGCGGACGTTTACATATTTCTCTGAAATTCGTTGTCATTACATGTCTGTCTTATCCACTCGGGACTTTACTCAGTTGGTAGCGTTGTTGAATCCGATCCCTGGGAAGGAAGATTTAATCCTCGGTCAAACCTTTTTTTTAAGCTAAAGACATTTGAAAAGAATGTGACAGTAAAAAAAATAACCTTGTTTTATACGTGTTGTTTTTTTTTCATTGTGATTTAACATCTAGATCTAGGTAGTAAATGGTTTTTTTGATATTTTGATAAATTCCTCGTTGCAATTACTCGTTTCTCGCTGACCGTTAAATTTGTTATAATTCTGGATTTAAAGTTTCTAAAAGGAAACATAATAGTACGTTCAGTTACGGTTTAGGTACTATTAATATAATATAAAATCGGTAAATCTAAAATTTACTATTCGAAAACGTGGATTGGGTTTTTTTTTAGTAGATACATGTTATTTTTTTTCTTTCAGTTCCTGCCTAAATGATGTGGAAGTTTCCCAGGGTACGTCTCCCAAGAACGATTTATTCGATGCTGACATCGATGTAAATGGTGGGATTTTGAACAAACAGTAAGAAAATAATTTCATTTTCACAGGAACAATTGAACCACGGAATGTATTTAATAAAATCAAGATACTTGGTGTTTAGTTTAAGTTACATTTTTGCGGTTCAGCTTTTATTTCTTAAATATTTTCTACGATAATTAGTAAAATATAAATTAGGGGGAGGGGGGTGCTAAAAAAAGACGTGCCCTAAGCCTAATATTATTTAAACTTGGAGATCTGCAAAGAATGCAAGGCTGCTGTAAGTGTAATATTATGATAAAAATAAAAGTGGTCTTAAACAAATTTATGTGTTTTTATTGTAATATTGTGAGTAAGATTATAAGCATAGTATATATAATTATTGTAGCATGTAGAGCGAATGAACGAGGTAAGGAGTTTAAGAAGAATATATGCCGCAAATGTGAATGGTAGAAGAGGTCGGGGATGTCCGAGGAAGAGATGGCACTACCGTGAAGCAAGGAGTGTGTTTCAAGACCGAGTTGTTTGGCGGTCCATCCTCTCTGCCTCTCGGCGAAACGGTGATGGTTAGTTACTCTGGGGTGTACTTGATGCAACGTTCTTAGTCATGCCAACACTTTTAATCTTTTTTTCAGGATTCAGTGGAACATAGGCCATTAAGCCATCAGCAATAGGTTGCAATGGACCATCACAATCCTAAACCAGCTGCGGCCAGGCAGCCACACAGCAACATATGTACATATTCTGGTATTTTAAATTGAATTCATAAATTGCATACTATTATCACAATAATATTATATTAAAACAATTTAAAACTTTTTTCCACTTAATTTATTTCTGACTGTAAACGGTTTCAGCCTATTAAGGCCCTCTTCAACTATGGTTTATACGCATAACATTATAAAGTTTGTAATTTGTAATCTTTTTTTTTAGGAATCAGGTGGAATGTAGATTATCAGATGCCACATAACATAATCCTAGACCAGCTGCGGCCAAACACAGCAGCGTAATAAGTTATTACTTTTGTACATTTATGCATCTTTACAAATTTGCTAATTATTATAGCCTGGTTGATTACAAACTTTTTCTTTTATTTTTTACAATACAAATAACATTCACAATACTGCAATTCATGACGATATCCCTGAATCAATGCAACAACTTCACTGAAGGATGCAAAGTAACAATACTGTATTTGGATTTCAATCAAATTCTATTGCGCCACTTATCACCTCAAAGGAATTTTAAAATACACTTTATCTAACCTAAAACTCATAATTTTTTTTTATAAGAATAACTCTCTTTTCATAACTTTTGAAGGTTATTCCCATCAATATAATATATCATAAAACTTATTAATTTATTAACACCCTATCGCGCTTTTACATGGAATTCCACATTTATATATTTACAGTATGTAAGTATAATAACAGTAAGTATAAGTATGAAAAGATACATTGCGTTACAGCAGATAAGTACCTCTAATAAAACTCTTAACAAATAAGCAAAATAATAAAAGTGTGATGGGTATTGATTGTAAATACATAAGATCTGAACTAGTTGATACTAAGTCTAGTATAATAGACAAAAGCAAGTTAACAGGAACTTATACGCCTACAATGTTCATTCATGTGGTAAAAACCAATTAAAAATAAAATTAAGGCTATATCGACTTGTAACATAACATGATATGTTATTTATGAGACAAGATTTAAAAACAAGAGAAAACTAATGAAATTATCTAATAATTGGCACATCCGATTGGAATTACTTGCTTTCCAGAGATTACCCAACGAAAATGTGCAATATATGTACAAAAAAGGTTAAAAAAAAATTCTAATTAAATGCAAAATTTAAAAAATGTATACTTCAATAGGTACCTACTGGGTGGAAAACTCATTCATTTCAGAAAAGTATTTGACT
Organism: Limnephilus rhombicus; assembly: GCA_929108145.2. Classification (NCBI taxonomy): domain Eukaryota; kingdom Metazoa; phylum Arthropoda; class Insecta; order Trichoptera; family Limnephilidae; genus Limnephilus; species Limnephilus rhombicus. The sequence goes on from CAKMYE020000019.1 coordinate 93,181, forward strand.
TTGTTTCACCACTGATAAGAAATCTCTTTTACAAATATACATAGAATACAATATATTTATGAAAATAATGAGAAAGAAAGACAGAATTAAAAAAAAATTATCAAATTTTATCAACGCTCTTTTGCACATCCAGAGTTAAACAATTTCTCTTTATAAATCTGCTCTATTCGATGACAAAAAAGGAAAGAAGCCAGCTTATATTGTATTGTTGAACTAAATATATCTTAACAGAACATGAACATTATTGAAAATATACATAACATTACAAACATGTCACTCAATGCAAGCAATGAATTTATATGGTGATATGTCATCAATGTTAACAGCAATCAAGCATATTGACTTCAGAGCCAAAAGATGTGATGGCTCTTATTATTTCAATTAGGCCAACACAGCATTGTTTTAATGACATTTAGTAGATGCTAATTATAAATGTTTTTATTTAGACATTGGGGCCAATGGTCACAATAGTGGGTTATACTGTGAATGCTCATTGAATTATGCTATAACAAATGGTGCATTGAACGTTCCACATGACAGGTTTGTTCACCTGGAAGTGAATCCTGCCCTGTGCCATTTGTAATAGTTGCAGATGACACATTTTTCCTCATCTAATAATATTATGAAACCATATGATCGCTGAAAAGTGCATTTTCTTTTGTCGTCTAAGCAGGGCACTTTTATTAGGTTAGGTTATTTGTTTATATTATTATAACTATGTTATTCAACGTCATGTTGCCAGGGAACAGCTCCGGCATAGCTCATGAAGTAATTTCTGAAAAGATCCCGGAAGTGTGAAGCACTTGCTGGAGGTCTGTTTCCTGCCTGGCGTTCAACAATTGATACTAAGGTTGGTGCTCTCGCTCTGTCCATTTCCACGCATTCTGCTATTTTCTCCTCAAGTAGAAAATTGTGAAGCGCACACAACGTCAATGTAATGCATTCAACTTTATCCACGTTGAGATTGATTGGAGATAGAAGAATTCTAAATCTGCTAGCCAAAATCCCAAAGGCATTTTCAACCACGCGTCTTGCCCTGCTTAGACGGTAATTGAAAATACGTTTTTCAGGTGTCAAACCCCTCTGCGCGTATGGTTTCATAATATTATCAGATAAGGGAAATGCATCATCTGCAACTATTACAAAAGGCACAGGGCAAGATTCACTTCCAGGTAAACACCTGTCATGAGGAATATTCAATGTGCCATTTGTTATAGCACGATTCAATGAGCATTGACGGTACACCCCTCCATCGCTATTGCGACCATTGGCGCCAACATCTACATATAAAAATTTGTAATTAGCATCTACTAATGCCATTAAAACAATGCTGTGTTGGCCTTTATAATTGAAATAATAAGATCCATCGCATCTTTTGGCCCTGAAGACAATATGCTTACAATCTAGAGCACCCAGACAATTTGGGAAATTCCACTTTTTTATAAATTGTTCTGCAATCTCCAACCATTCCTCCTCAGTCGAAGGTATCTGAAATGTTAAATAATATTCACAACATTAATTTTACACATAATATTCAAAAAACGGTTTCTGAAAAAATAAGAAAATACTGTAACATTAAAAAAAACTGTCTCTGAAAAAATAAGAAAATTCAGATTTAGGAAATGAGATTAAAAGAATTTGGCATTCTCGGACTATAAAAATATTACCATTTGTTATTTCGGCTACTGGCATAATACCTAGGAATCTGATTCAAAATTTAAGCATATTAGATTTGTCAAAGAATTTGTATATAAAAATGAAAAAATCAGTCACCTAAAATACATGTAGGATTAAAAAAGATTTTTTAAATATTTATAGGTTAAATTAGGAATTCCACAGAGCCGAACCCTCTGATATGAAAATATCTGGAGTCGGTGAATTATTTTCCCATTTGGTCTCTAGTAGGTTGGCATGTTATTCTTGTATTGTTTTGTATTTATAATACTTATATAGTGCAATTACATAGCGTGGATTGACTAGATGATCATTTGGGGAAGTGTGTGAAAGGGTTTAGTTTTTCCTGTGGGGAAAATTTAACCCGGGGACATCTGGTGGGTAGGTATATAAAAAAAATGGAATTAATATCAGCTATAATAATGACATATTTTACCTTTAAGTAGTCTTCCTTCAAAACAGCGTATAACGCAGAACACACTTCCGGAACAATTCTACTTATGGTAGATTCATGTAAGTACCCTGGTGGCGTACATTAGGCTTCTATACGTTTCTCCTGTTGCCAAATACCGTAATGTTACAGCTAATCTGAAAATAATAAGAATGGTTAGGTACCTCTCATAAATGGGCCAAGGAAATATATATACTTTTCAAGCGATAGATGCTTCTCTAGTTTTGAGAGACTTATGGCAATATATAATATACAGAGTGTATAGATACCTGTGCCTTGGCGAAATTGATTGTCTCATCACGGTATCTTCACGATTTATCAGAGGAGAAACCATAGCTAATAGTTTTTGGAATTGCGCCTGTGGCATTCTCAAATAGTTTTTGAAAGACACCGGATCTTCATTGCGAAGTTCATCGTCCAACAAGTCCAGTGCGCCGTGCTTCTCATGACGACGGAGAAGCCACGGTTTTGTCCACCATCTCCGATCTTCTCTGCGACTCACTCGCCTTTTCAAGATAACAGCAGTGCAAACCGCCGCGGATGCTACAGCAAGAGCTTTTAAAATACTGTTTCTATCCATAATTTTTAATAAAAGCGTTCATGTTTCAAACAACCTCTACAAACAACAGAAGACGTCAAAAATCAAAACACCGCCTGCCGCCAAAATGATTAAACTCATAAACTGTACGAAAAACGGCATTACCAACCGTGGTGGTTGAGATAAAAAAAAAAGATGTACCAACCACCATATTGGTGGTTGGTAGTTCTGATTATCGTCTCTTTTTTCATCGTTTATTTGGACCATAGATTATATATTTCTATGATTTGGACATCGGAAACCGTCAAAAAATGGCAACACCTTTTAAATAGCAACACCAGGGTTGCCAAACGTACGAGGTTACTCGTACAAATACGAGATTTGTGGCCTTCCGTACGAGGTACGAGGACACTATCAACCTCGTACAATTATGTACGAGATTTTGATAATACCTATGGCTGTAAGAAACCCGTTCTGTGGAAACAGTGAACGGCACACTTCTTGCTGCAGAAAGCGCAAAAGGTTCAACTCGTACTAGAAACAGCGTCAATTTTGAACCCACAAAAGAAATGTATAGCCGCATGACAACAGACAAAATATACAGCAGAAAATCGATGAGAGTGAGGATGTTCCTAACATAATATTTGGAGGAGATGTAAATTATGTTACCTTGATTTACATTTAATTTTTTGTTATCTTGAGTAATAATAAAGATTTTTTTTTAAATACAACACAAAGGGATGTTTTATTTAGTAGGAAAGTTGCAATAGTTTATTTCATTGAGTAAAAAGTCCTAAATCCAGTAGTTGTAATAAATGTACGAGGTTTTAAAGTCAAAGTACGAGATTTTTAGCGCATCCGTACGAGGGAATTTTTTTTACGCTTGGCAACCCTGAGCAACACCCAGCATTCCTAGACCCTTTACCTTTTACAAATGGCGACCAACCTGACGCACTAACCGGTGACTGACCAGATCAAAACATTGTGATAGCAAAAAACAACAACATCATCTTTCGCAGTTTAACTTGTCTTTATATCGTGAGTCGTTGGTTTTTTTGGACTGTCTTCGTAATGTCTTGGTCAAACGAGGCAATTGAGGTTTTAATAACCGAATATGAGACGCGACAGTTCATGTACGACGTGAAAAATCCTCTGTATCATAACCGCAATGTTCGAGCAGCCGCTGAAAAGAACGTAGCCCGGCTCATTTCGAATATTCGACCCAACACCACTTCAGCTGACGTAAAGAAAAAAAATACAGTATTTGCGGGCTGTTTATACAACAGAAAACGCAAAGAGAATCTTTAGGAGCGGGATGTCCGCGTCAGAGGTAAGTGAAAATATTCAGCGTTTTTTAGAGTGTAATCATATAACGATTATTTTTGTAAGATGAAATGCAATGCAATCAAACATGGTAGGAATTTAAGACAAGTTTAAAATCCCCTCTGAAAGGTGGTTAAAATGCACATTTTAAAAAAAAAACCTTTTGATTCACCTTAATTACATTAAAAGGCAACTATTTGCATTGGGGGAAGTGGAAAATATTTCATTCTAAATTTCATTACGTAAAATTAAAATTAGCTTTCGTCTTGTGAGATTGTACGCCAGAATCACAAACCATGTTACACAAACCTAGCGTAGCCGCTAAACTACTTGAAAACTGGGATGTTTTTCTTGCCTTCAATTTAATGTAATGTAATTAAGGTGTATCAAAAGATTTTTTCAAAAGTGCGTATTAACCGTTGCCAGCGATCCCCAAAATTTACCGAAAATGTTCAATGTCTGCGTTTAATGAAATCTTTTATTATGTCCTGTTACAAATTTTTGTATTTTTACGTAACCATCACGCCGTTTCTCCGCAGGGGTAGGCAGAGAAGTATGGACCGCCAAACAACTCGGTCTTGGCACACACGCTTTTCCTCATTCAAACATTGTCTCTTACATACTCTTCTTTTCTTCTGACTCTTGACATGGCCCGATTCAAGTATCTGATTCACTTGATCGTGCCATGTCTTCCTCGTGCGTCCCTGACTTTTTCTACCATTCACATCTGTGTCATATATTCTCCTTATATTCCTTTCTTCATTCACTACATGCCCAAACCATCCGAGCGTTCCTTTCTTAATCTTACTCATTATGCTTACAACAGCCTTGTATTCTTTGCGGATCTCCACATTTTTCACATAATCATACATGGTTTTACCACACGTAGGTACCTATGTCAGGGATGCCATTTCTACAGCATTTAGTAAACTTTCATCCTTCCTCTTGCCTGTTCCATACTCCACACCTCACTGCCATACAACAGCACCAGCATATGGTACGGGTAGGTACCAGCATTTTTGGATACAAAATTATGATATTCACGGGTAAATTTTAAAATTTTTAAAAACTGCACTATTCAGGTATTGTGTAATACTTAGTTATTTTATGCACGTTCAACATAATATATATATTTTGTAAAATATAAAAAGACTTAACTAATATTGTTTCAATGATTTCTTTGGAATCAGTTCCCTTTATGTAATGGTGCATCGCAGAATTTACACATCTGTCGTGTTTGGCTACATACTTTGTGGACAGAGTACACACGACATCTCCTTCGTATATTCTTATTTTTACCTGTGCCTTTATTTCCAATGTATGTTTTCTAATATCCATAGAAAGTCTTCCTGGACAATCTGATTTTGATTTTTTTTTTTTACGGATACCTGATGTTGATGGTATTCAGTTTATTATGAAAACTGCATGGTTTTTATCCTTTTTAGTTAGTTGCATGGTTTATAATTTTTTGCATTTATTATTTTGGGCACTGGTGGTAATACAGTAGTTTTCCATGATTGTGGAAAATTCCCTCAGAGATTCATTTATTAGTGCAACTAATCTGTCTCCTGTAGCTAATAGTGCATCTTTGATTACGCCTATAGTAATTCCATCCATCGATGATTTTGGTTCCACTATTATTATTTTCTCTTCTTTCTGATAGTTGAGAAGAGGTATCCGTGAGTAATGGAGTACTCTTATTTATGTTTTCGCCACTACATAGAAAATTTGTGTTAAATTTTTGGTCTACCTAGCAATAATTCTGCCAATTTATTTTTAAAATCAATATAATATGAAAAGATATTTTATACTAGTGAAATTTACTGGGCACCAACAAATTATTACCTGATGTTTCTCCACAAACAAGACATTTTGGGATTGGGCATGCTTCGTCTCCGCAATATATAAAGATATATCGACCACCACAACACGGTGGTCGAAAAATCCCCAACTTTTGTAAAAAAAGATTGTTTTCAATGAATAAAGAAACATAAAAAAAAGCAATAACTTACATAATTCTCATCATATTTTCAACCAACAAGCTTAGTTGACTCTGCTTCTTCTGCACGCGCGTGACAATGTAACATTGCTGCGGTGAAGCACACCAACTAACGCACGGTGCACCACTGTGCCTCGGATCACTGCTGTAGATATCCTAGTATTCAGTCATAATATTTTAAGAGCACCTACCCTCAACTACATGTTTTCTAGAAATTAAAAGTAATCGTTTTATGTTGCAGGTATATGTACCATCCATTTGGTACTTCGAAAAATTGGCATTTCTGAAGGACCATATCAAAATTAGGACGACAACCTCTAACATAATGGCAAATACACAGAGCCAGATTTTCCCGGAAAGTATGCAGGATACAGAAAACAGCGATATTCTGGTAATTTAAATTATTATTATTTTTAATGAAATTAATTACAAGCATTGAAACAGTATTATCACCATCCACTCAAGTATGCTTTGATGCAATGCTCGAAGGTGATAGTAATAATTTTTAATATATTTTTTTCAGGATTCGGTCGAACTTAGACCAGTGGAGCTTAACGATCCAAGACAAGTTACAGCCAATTGCGGCAGCTTACATATTCAGGTAATTTAAATTGAATTCTTATTATGCGTATAAACAGCATTATCCTAATCTAGGGTATATTTGATACAACGCTCGTAGGTGATAGTAACAATTTTTAATAAAGGATTCGGTTGAACGTAGACCGTTGCAATCGCTGGACAATAATTCCAGACCAGTTGTGGCCAATCAAGGAGGCTCACGTATTCGGGTAATTTAAATTGAATTCTTATTATGCATTGAACAGTATTATCACAATCTGGCTATGGTATGCTTGATGCATCGCTTGTAGGCGATAATAACAATTTTTAATCTTCTTTTCTCAATTTTTTTTCTAGGGTTCGGCGGGAACTAGATGCTCAGATGGAGTAGTCCAAAATAATCTGTCCACAGCTGATCGCATGCTGAGCACCCCATCCAGGAAAAGGAAGCAGTCAGAAGACCAATATGATGACTTATTGGAAACAATTTCTTCTTCTATTGGCTCCATTGCTGCAGGATGCAATTCGGCTGTATCACCGAATTTAAATTTTGCCAAACATATTGAAGACACTCTGAACAAAATTGATGAAAAAGATGGACGCTTGGCGAACGCAACGAGAATTAAAGTGTTCCAAGTTATTGCAGAGGCGGAAGCCAAATTTTTAGAAAACCAATAATTTTGAATATTTTTTATTTTAGATTTATGATAATTATTATAGTCTGGGCATTATCAACTTTATTATACATTTAAACAGTATTACTTACTGCAATCTTGGGTATGTTTGATGCAACATTTTAATATTTTTTCAGGATTTGGCAGAATGTAGACCAACGATTCACTGGACCATCACAATCCAAGAGTAGTTGCGGCCAATTACGGCAGTTTTCATATTCGGGTAGTTAAAATTAAATTTTTATTATCACAATCTATGTAATGCTCATTGGCTATAGTAACTCTTTTTACTGTTATCTTTTTTAAGGAACATAGATTATCAGGTGGCATAGACCAATATACCAGACCAGCTGTAGCCACATACAGCGGCGTAAAGATTCTAATAATTTAAATTGAATTCTTATTATGCATTTAAACAGTATTACTGTTATTACTATTGTTAGTATTACTGTTATTACTCTTGATGCAGCAGTATTATTTAGAAGTAATAAAAACTTTAATCTTTTTTAGGATTCGGCGAAACATATATTATCAGATGGCACAGACTAACCTATTATATATATATATATATATATATATATATATAGTCAATAAAAGACAAAAAAAAATTGCCGAGTTTGCATTAATCTTGACTACATCATTACAAATGCTATGTCAAAAATCTCTATCGATCCTGCTTGTGCGTTGTTTTTTTATCAGAGGTCAAAAGGCACAAATTTTCATTTTTGCCTATATCTTTGAAACAGTGAGAGCTACCGAAAAAAATGAATGAGGGAACGTTTGAAAAATATATCAATACTCTTTCCCCTATGAAGCACCGTTCTCGAGTTATCGCGATTTCGATCGACTCAATATATGTCGTGGAGTATTCCTAATGGGGAAACCACGTTAAAAAAAAAGCGCCGAGTACACTACCTCAGAGGTGGTGTGGAAATGTGTGCATACCTACTGTCTGAAATCGCGATAAGTCGAAAACAGTGCTTCATAGGGAAAATATATTGTCTTTTTTGTAGAGAATTTCACGATCTACAAACTTTCCCTCCTCCATTTTTTCGGTTGTTCTTACCATTTCAGAGATATATGCAAAAAACGAAAATTTGTGTCCTTTGACCTTCGAAAAAAAATAATGCACAAGCGGGATCGATGTGGACTTTTGACATTGCATTTGTAATGATGTATTTAAAACCTATACAAAACTCCAGCTTGTTGGGAATTAATTTTGTCTCCACTACTAGAAGAATCGTTGTCCATCTGCGGCCAAACACTACAACTGCATAAAGATTCTGGTAATTTTAATTGAATTCTCATTACGCGTTTACAGTATTACCACATGCACCCTTGATGCAACGCTATTCGGAAGTAATAATTTTTAATCTTTTTTAGGATTTGCTGGAACATATATTATCAGATGGTATACTAATCCTAATAATAGAAGAATCCTAGACCAGCTGCGGCCAAACACAACAACGTAAAATTGAATAATAACATTTGGATGACTTGTGTAGCGCCGTTTTGGTGAAAAATCACCTCAAGGGGCCATCTATAAATTACGTCACACCTTAAGTGGGGGGGGGGGGAGTGGAGTAGAGAAGTGTAACATGGGTATGGGGGGGTCATCAGCTCTGTAATGTCACATTTAAAAATCTTAATTATAAAAACGCAAAACTTTTTTAGATATAAAATTACAAAATATGTGACGTCACACTAGGGAGGAGGGGGTCTCACAAATGTGACGATGTGTGACAGGGACCAGGCGGGGGGGGGGGTCAAAAAATCGTGAAATTCGTGTGACGTAATTTATGGATGGCCCCCAAGGGCGCTGTACACTTTTATAATACATTTCTACAATCTTACTTCTAACTACAACAAACCATAACAATTTGTAGCTAAAAATTGCATCCACCGCTTCATCGATCACTGATATGGAACTATATGTACCTACAATGATTTAACCAATGAACGCGATGCTGCATAAAAATGTACTGTAAAATTCTAAGATGGACGGTACAATAGTACAAGGATTTGATCAGAATATTTATCTTCTTAAACGTGATTTGCATTGTTACGCATTTAAACAGTATTACCACAACCTACGTTAGGTATGCTTGATGCAACGCTAATTGGAAATAGTAATGACTTTTATTCTGTTTTTAGGATTCGGTGGAACGTAGATTATTAGATGGCTTATAACAACTCCTTGATCATCTGCAGCCAAGAGTACGCTAAGCCGCTAAGCATCCCATAATTTCCACATCAATAGGTTCTGCAGAATGTAATTTGGCAGTATCAACAAACTCAAGTTTGCCGACAGTATCAGATATACACAGTATACTTTGCAAGATTTGTTGAGAGTAGTATCTTGAATGAAATTGATGAAGACATTGACACTTAGCGATAGAAACAAGGAGCAAAGTGTCTTAAGTCATCGCAGAGGCGCAAGCCAAATTTAAAAAAAAATATATGTATGTTTTATTATTTTTGTCCATTTATGTATCTTTACAAACTGCTAATTATAATACTCTATGTCATTATCAACACGTTTTTTTATTTTTCATAATACGAGTTTTACAACTTATTTTATCTAACCCAAATCTTTATACTTTTTTACATTAGCTCCACACAGGAGGCCCTGAGGAAAATAATTCCCCCCAGGGCCCATGTCATCTTTGGGGATGCTGTGTGGAGGGTCTTTTTAGGAGAAGAAGTTCTGGGAAGGAAAAGTGTATTAGGGGTGGGTAGGAATCTGGGCGCCATGTGTTCGGGAGTGACATATGAATACATCCCTTCCACTGTGGTGCAAGGCGACGTTCTGAGAGAGTACGGCTGGGAAAGTCAAAGGGACTCCCTCAACCATTCTCTCCTGATCTGCGCTGCCAGGTGGGCAGATGCATTCATCGCCAAGACCCGGACAAACCTCACCCCATGAACCCGGGCACCCCCGCTAAGTCACCAAATGTAGATAACCACTTGGAGCGACCTATGCAGAGGTGTTGGTTATCTAATAAATGGTTCCCGGGGCGGCGGTACCCATACCTGCCTCGTAAATTGATTTCAACTAAGATAAGTAGTGACTTAACAGTGAGACTTATACATTATTCAACATCTGCCAGGGAACAGCTCCAGCTGATGAGTGACCCATGAAGAAATATATGAAAAAAAATCCACAAGTGTGAAGCACTTGCTGGAGGTCTGTTACCTGCCTGCTGCCTGGAGTTCAAATGCGCTTTCAGGGGTCAAACCCCACTGCGTGAATGGTTTCATAATATTACGAGACATTTGTTATAGCAAGATTCAGTGACCATTGACGGTATACCCAACCATGCGACCGTTGGTGCCAACATCTACCTAGTAAATTTATAATCTACTGACGCCATTAAAACAGTGTGTTGACCTTTATTATTAAAATAGTAAGAGCCATCACAACTTTTGGCCCTGAAGATAGTGCTTCCCATCTAGAGCTTGAGAAATTCCATTTTAATTGAAATTGATTGGCAATCTCCAGCCTCTTCTGTTAAGTCGAAGATATCTAAAATGTTAAATAATATTTATAACATTTACACATAATATTATAGAATGAATAATGCCAAATTTTACCTTTAAATAATCTCCTTTCAAAACAGTGAAACAGCACACAATTCTGGAACAACGTTGCTGATGGTGGAATCATATATTCTAGTAGCATACATCAGGCTTCTAAACGTGTCTCCTGTTGCTAAAAATCTACAATAACAAGGATGGGCCGAGGAAAATATGTACTTTCCAATGGGGGTATGACACGATATCTTTTTTCAGCCCGATTCCCGTATCGAGACCAGGGACCAAATTTTTCGCAATACACGATCTCTATTTTCATCAATATTTCAGTTGGCATCACTGCAAACAACACACATGATCAGCTGTCACCTGTCACGATGATTTTATATCGCGAACCATTGGGGGGAATTGGTTTATTTATGTTGTCAGTTGTTGTTCGTTTTCATTTGAACCCTCATAATGATGAATGGATGAATGCATGCTGAAATGAGGTAATAGACTTGAGACGCGTCAGTTCTCAGACAATGAAAAATTCGTACAGTGCTCAAATAAACATCGGAAATACAATGCGCAGCTCAAGTGAAGAAAAAATGTAATATTTGCGGTCTGTTTGCACAACAGAACATTGAAAGAAAATATTCAAGAGCTTCCACGTCAAACGTGAGTGAAAATATTAAACATTTTAATTTCGAGTGCAATATTTATTAATTATAATAGAAATTTAGAAGACAAACCAGTACCTAAACATCTATTCTCACTTTTGACTGTGTATAAACAATTATGTTGGAAATACATTCTATGTAATTACATAATTTAAAAATTGTTTCATAAATCTTTATTGAATATATTTTAGGAGGCTGTGGTCACACCTGCTACCAACTTCTACTTCAAACCTATATAATTTAGGGCGACTACCTCCAACATAGAAATGGAAATTCAGGCAAATTCGCAGTGCTTGATTTACGCTGATAGTGAGATTACAAGGAGATTACCTGGGAAAATACTGGTAATTTAAATTATTATTATATATTTAATGAAATTAATTACATGCATTTCAACAATATTATCACAATCTACTTTGGGCTGAGTTGGTTAAACAGTATTGTCACGATCTACTCTAATTGAGTAATCTGAAAGTATGTTGCCCGTCGTATGCTGATGATGCCTTGCTGATTTGTATGGAAGATCTACAGTCTCTCGTGTCTAGGATGAACAAATATGTATGAAGAATCAGTTAATGATAATAATAATGATGAATGTAAGTCTAAAGTGATGGTGTTTAAAAGAGAGAGTAAAAAAACAGTGTTTAATATAGTAGGTGGATGAGTTTGTGCATCTGGGAAGTTTGTTTACGGGAGATGGGTAAATGCAGGTAACTCCATTAATGGAGGACTGAACACCGTTGGCGCTAACAAACAACTCTAAAGAAGGGAAGCTGGCAGTCCACAATGGAGTGCTGGTACCTGCCCTGAGGAGATTACTTGTACCTGGCAGAGAGAGGCATGGAACTGGCAGAGAAAGGATTCAAGTAGACTGAACGCTGTAAAAATGAGATTCCTGCGAATGTGCGTAAAAACCATGTATGATTGTGTAAGAAACTTGGAGATCTGCAAAGAATGCAAGGCTGCTGTAAGTGTAATATTATGATAAAAATAAAAGTGGTCTTAAACAAATTTATGTGTTTTTATTGTAATATTATGAGTAAGATTATAAGTATAGTATAGTATAGTATATATAATTATTATAGCATGTAGAGCGAATGAACGAGGTAAGGAGTTTAAGAAGAATATATGGCGCAAATGTGAATGGTAGAAGAGGTCGGGGATGCCCGAGGAAGACATGGCACTACCGTGAAGCAAGGAGTGTGTTTCAAGACCGAGTTGTTTGGCGGTCCATCCTCTCGGCGAAACGGTGATGGTTAGTTACTCTGGGGTGTACTTGATGCAACGTTCTTAGTCATGCCAACACTTTTAATCTTTTTTTCAGGATTCAGTGGAACATAGGCCATTAAGCCATCAGCAATAGGTTGCAATGGACCATCACAATCCTAAACCAGCTGCAGCCAGGCAGCCACACAGCAACATATGTACATATTCTGGTATTTTAAATTGAATTCTTAAATTGCATACTATTATCACAATAATATTATATTAAAACAATTTAAAACTTTTTTCCACTTAATTTATTTCTGACTGTAAACGGTTTCAGCCTATTAAGGCCCTCTTCAACTATGGTTTATACACATAACATTATAATGTTTGTAATTTGTAATCTTTTTTTTAGGAATCAGGTGGAATGTAGATTATCAGATGCCATATAACATAATCCTAGACCAGCTGCGGCCAAACACAGCAGCGTAATAAGTTATTACTTTTGTAAATTTATGCATCTTTACAAATTTGCTAATTATTATAGCCTGGTTGATTACAAACTTTTTCTTTTATTTTTTTACATTACAAATAACATTCAATGTAATAAATTTACAATAAAAACAACATTAACAACACTGCAATTCATGGCGATATCCCTGTATCAATGCAACAACTTCACTGAAGGATGCAAAGTACAATCAAATTCCATAGGGCCATTTATCACCTCAAGGGGACTTTAAAATATGCTTTATCTTTATCTCTTAAACTTATAAGAAAAATTCTCTTTTTATAACATTTGAAGGTTATTCCCATCAATGTAATATATCATAAAACTTATTAATTTATTAACACCCTATCACGCTTTTACACAGAATTCCACATTTATGTATTTACAGTATGTAAGTATAATAACAGTATATCAAGTATGAAAAGATACATTGCGTTACAGCAGATAAGTACCTCTAATAAAACTCTTAACAAATAAGTAAAATAATAAAACTGTGATGGGTATTGATTTTAAATAATAAGATCTGAACTAGTTAATACCAAGTATAATAGACAAAAGCAAGTTAATGGGAACTTATAAGCCTACAATGTTCATTCATGTGGTAAAAACTGTATCATACATAAGTAACATAACATAATATGTTATTTATGAGACAAGATTTTAAAACAGGAGAAAACTACTGAACTTATCTAATAATTGGCACATCCGATTGGAATTACTTGCTTTTCGGAGATTAGCAAATTAAATTACCCAACAAAAATGTCTGTGCAATATATTTGTTCAAAAAAGGTTAAAAAAAATTCTAATTTAGAGCAAAATTTTAAAAATTTATAGTTCTATAGGTTCAATACTACTAGGTGGAAAACTCGTTCTTTCAGAAAAGTATTTGACTTTGTTTCACCACTGATAAGAAATCTCTTGGAATTAGGGCTTTTACAAACATACATAAGAATACAATATATATATATACCTATTCATGAAAATAGCGAAAAAGAAAGACAGAATTTAAAAAAATTTATCAGCCTTTTAATAAAATTTTATCAACGCTCTTTTGCACATCCAGAGTTAAACATTTTCTCTATATAAATCAGCTGTATTCGATGACGAAAACGTAGAGAAGCCAGCTTGTATTGTAATATTGTTGAACTGAATGTATAGCTGAACTATTGTTGAAATAAAACCATACGCCCAACTCATTAATTTCCAATACAGAAACTAACGAAATATTCATCATCATCATTCTTGGCTCTACAACCCCTGGTGGGTCTTGGCATCCTCAAGAGTCTTCCTCCACTCATCTCGGTTTTGTGCCAGCTCTCTCCAGTTTAGAATCTCTAAGGTAGATATATCTTTGAGGACGTTGTCGCTCCATCTTAATCTTGGTCTTCCCAGACTCCTTCGCCTTATCGGTCTAGAGTTCAGCAGGGACTTTGGTGCTTGATGCTCGGTCATTCTCTCCACATGACCCAGCCACCAAAGTCTTCCTAGTTTTATAAATTTTGAGACGTTTAGCTCCACAGAGTATATAGCTCATTGTTGTAACGTCTGCGCCAAAATCCATTTTCTAAACCCAGTCCGAAGATACGCCTCAAAATTTTCCTTTCTAAAACGTCCAGTGCTCGTTCATTCCTTTAATAACGAAATATTACTAATGGAATAATGAAAATGGATTCATTATTCAGCAAAATCTCATAATGTGACATTTGTTTATGTTGGATTGTAAGCTATTATCTTGACACCATGTAAAAAGTTTGAACAAGTAATTGGACAATATACGGCAATCATTAACATTTCCTATTGCCTTGAATAATTTTAGATTAAGCGTTACAAGTTAGTACAATACGAATCAGATTTCAAAAATACCGCCGAAATATAAATACCAAACAGTACGAAAATCAGCACTACCAACGTGCCAACCATTGGTGGTTGGGTAGTTCTATGATATTCATAGTTTGTCTATGCCTTCGGGATATAATATGCTCCAAGGAGTGTCTGCCAAATTACGAGGAGAAGTCATTCTTCAAAGAACATTTGCACACGGATGAAGAGATCCATTTTGTCTTGGATGGATCAGTCTACTTTGATGTGAGATATGGAAAGGATGACTGGATCAGGATTGAGGTGGTTGCCGGAGACATGAATATTACTAAGTGGAATCTATCAACGCTTTACTCTTGACACAAAAGTAAGTAACCATTCATTTTTTCAAGTGAGTGCATGCTTCTACGAATGGTTTCCTTCTATATTCAATTTGGGAGGCGGGTATGAGTACTGTCCCATTTATTGGAAGACCAACATTTCTGCCATAGGTCATCCAAGTGGTTCGCTACATTTGGGGACATAGCAGGGGTGCCCGGGTTCATGGGGTGAGGTTTGTCCGGATATTGGCGGCGGATGCGTCTGTCCATCAACCTTGCACTACAGTGGTAAGAATAGATTCATATGTCTGCCGCTATTGGATACACCGACCCCAGATTCCTACCTTCTTTCCTTCTAAGAACTTTCTCTCCTTCCTTTTCCTAAAAAGACCCTCCACACAGCATCCTCAAAGATGTCATAGGCACTGAGGGGAATTATTTTTCTCAGGGCCTCCTGTGTGGAGCTATTGTAAAAATATTATTAATGTAATGAAATTATATATGTGTTTTTACAGTTTTTTAATCAATTTTGCATGTTTAATTACTCATGATTATGTTACATGTCTATGTATATGAAAACCAATAAAAAAAAAAATTACTAGTGAAGTCTCATTTAAAAAAAATCTGTTCAGGAAGACAGGAACTTCAAGGATAACCTGGTTTCTACCTAATATTGTTTACTATGGATAACTAAATGTAAAAAAAACTATACTTCACTGGCAGGAATGAAATCTCCAAGAACTTCCCTGTGAAAAAACACTTAAATACTTTATGATCTTCTTTGTTTCAGAATTTCATATTTGCTAAAAGATTTTTTGCGGCAGAGGGGGTGTGGATTCTCCACAACCGCCCGGCGGATGATATGCCCTCAGCCCGGCCGGAAGGAGGTCGAAAATTATATGTGGAGGCGCTAAAGGAAGGATTCGCCGCTCAAGTTGCCTAAAGATTTCATATCAATACTGCATTGGCAAGACTTCTGAAAATGTTGACTATTCCTAATATGTATTTAAATATATAATATATGTACTTATTGTATTGTATTGATTGTTTTAATATTGATAATTGATAAAGTATAGAAAAATTAAGTATGTTGGTATTCATTATGAATTTCATGAAAACAGTTGTTATACCTTCCAAATTATGATAAATTAAAATAAGAATTTCACAGAATTGTTATGTTCAATGAAAAATGTTTTAAAAATATCGGCGGAGGACTTTATTTTAAAATATTGACGCTGGAAAGGACAAATGGCTAAAGCGTCGCACAGTTGCATAGGTAAAAATGGCTCAAGCGCCATACAGCTGTACGTTTCTTGAGTCACTCTTCCTTTCCAGCTGCTTGGCGCTTTAGCCATTTATCCTTTAACACCTGGAATGTGAATCCTGACAGAATCCCATCCCTGTATCAATACTATAACTTTACTCAAGGACGCTGACTAACTATTTGTATTTGGATTAATGGGGCAAAGGAGCTTTGAAACTTATTATATCTTACCCACAACATATACTTTTTTTACATTAGCTCCACACTGGAGGTCCCGAGGAAAATAATTGCCCTCAGGGCCTATGTCATCTTTGGGGATTCTGTATGGAGGGTCTTTTTAGGAAAGGAAGGAGAGAAAGTTCTGGGAAGGAAAAAGGTATTAGGGGTGGGTAGGAATCTGGGTGTCGGTGTGTCCAGGAGTGACAGACTTGTGAATTCATCCCTCCCACTGCGGTGCAAGGCGATGTTCCGAGAGAGTATGGTTGGAGAAGTCAAAGGGACTCCCTCAATCCGCCCTGCCAGGCAGCCAGTGGGCAGATGCATTCACTGCCAAGACCCGGACTAACCTTGCCCCATGAACCCGGGCACCCCTGCTAAGTTACCAAACGTAGATAACCACTTGGGGTGATCTATGGCAAAGGTGTTGTTATCCAATAAATAGTTCCTGGGGCAGCGGTACCCATATCCGCCTCCAAAATTGATTACAACTAAAATAAGTAGTGCTTTAACAGACTTACAGGTACATAGACATTATTCAGCATCTGCCAAGGAACAGTGTGAAGAAATCTATGAAAAGATCCCACAAGTGTGAAGCACTTGCTGGAGTCTGTTGCTGCCTGCTGCCCAACGTTCAACAACGAATCCCAATTAGTTTGGTGCTCTCGCTCCATCAATTTCCACGCATGCTGCTATTTTCTCTTCTAATAGAAAGTTGTGAAGCGCACACACTGTCCACGTAATGGATTCAACTTTACCCATGCCGAAATTGATTGGAGCTAGAATTCTTAACCTGTTTGCCAAAATCCCAATCCCAGGCATTTTCAAGCACGCGTCTTGGTCTGCCTAGATGGTAATTGAAAATCCGCTTTCAGGGGGCAAACCCCTCTGCGCCTGTTGTTTCATAATAGTTAGACAATTGTTGTAGCGAGATTCAGTGAGCATTGACGGTATACCTCACCAACAGTCTTGCACCAATGCAAGACTGTTGGTAGGGTATACCGTCACTAAATTACTAGGCGTCATTAAAACAATGCTGTGTTGGCCTTTATTATTAAAAAGTAAGAGCCATCACATCTTTTGGCCCTGAAGACAATGTGCTTCCCATCTAGAGCATCCAGACAGCTTGGGAAATTCAATTTTAATTGAATTTTTTTGGCGATCTCCAGCGAACACCGCGTCTGGCATTCTCAAATACATATTTTTAAAGAAACCGGACGATTTTTTAGACGAAGTTCATTGTTTCGAGCATATTTAGTGCGCCGTGTTCGTTACGCTGGAGAAGCCACGGTTCTCTCTACAACTTCCGATCTATTCTGTGAGTCCAATATGAATATCCAGAACTTGGCTGAATTCAAAAGAGCTTTAAAAACAAACTTATTTAAAAAATCATACCTTTTATGAATTTTAACTCCTTTTCAATCTACTATAATAAGCCATGTTCCTCAAGTTTCTGGTAATTGTTTGGTTTCGAATACCTCTTTACTATAGTTTTATGTGCACTCTGAATTTGTATTATTTCTAAATGTTAACTGCCTCCTGTTCTATATAATTTAGTTTAAATGATTCTTGTTGAATGGCACCGTGATGGTTTATCATTATATATTGTCCTGTGCCAAAACAGCACTCACTATTGTTGTTAATATTGTTCTTTAGGAATTGCTTTGTATATTTTTGTATATTCGTTATTTCACATTATTTAATTAATTAATTTTTTAAGGACTCGTAAGGAACACTGTAGGTTAATTTTAAGTTTATTATAATTAAGCGCACTTGAAGTGAAACATCACAAAACTGCGCTATATAAATACTACGTTATTATTATTATTATTATTAGTCACTCGCCTTTTTTAAATCACTGTAGCGCCGGTAAAACTGCCGCAGATGCCAAAGCAATAGGTTTTAAAACCTCGTTTCTATCCGTCTTATAAAAATGCATAAATAAACCAATCCCTAAAAATGTTACAACACGTAAATGACAGATGAGTATGACATATGTCAAAAGTACCGCCACCAATCTGTACGAAAAACAGCATTACCAACCGAAAATAGAGCACACCTCCTTTTTCAGCCCGAATCTACAAAAACGATGAAAAAAGATGTCGTGTCATACCCCCATTACTATTTATATGATAAATTAAAATCTATTTCAAACTGATGAGTTAAGCAATGATAGCACCAAGGAATGGTGCCTTGAGTTACAGTGAGTTCATAACACTAGTTTTTTTACCCACTTGCACTTGTCAAGTGAAAAGTGAGGCCGATGTATTTCGACAAGCGCTTCACAAATCTTGATTTCGCAAAAAATGAGTTAAGTACGTCCTAGTAGATGAAGGTAACTTAAAATAACTTGTATAGGGAACAATAAAAATTACACAACACATAAGTCTCTAGTCTCCTTGTTACTACCCTCTCCTCATTTCATTACTTATTTTTCAATTAAGCTATTATATTTTATGTCCAAAATGTAATAAAAAATTAACGAAAGTTTAAAAAATATAAAAATAATAATGATTCCCATTCACAGTTCGGCCCTTATCTCCAGAGCGCCGCCTTCCCCCCGCAAGCTAGCCACATTCCCCGTTTCTATCCCCTCCCACTAGACGGCTTCCAGTTCGCAGAGCTACATAGGTTTTTCGCTTATCCCCGTAATATTCCGAAAGTATTGCCGCTTCCCTTCAATATTAGTTCCATGGTATTAACGGTTCAGATCTCTCAGAGGAGTTAGGGGCCTCTCGGTCAGTTTGGGGCTGCCCATTAACTTGGGAGACTTTCCCATCGGGCTGTTTTCCTTTCCCAGAATCTGCTTCCTCGATGGTAGAGGAGATTTACACTCCATGTCGGTAATTTTCTTCTTCAGTTTCTCAATCATGGAAGTATTCCTTTGGAGTTTGAAGGATAGCTTTTCATTTTCCTGCAATAAAAGAAGTTAAAATCAAAATTGTCAAAATATGTATAACATAGTACAAAATATGTATAAAATAGTTCAAATATATGTATATAATGTAGTATAAAATATGTACATATAATGTAGTAAAAAATATGAGCAACATAGTATAAAATATGTTTGGTGTAGTATAAAATATGAACAAAATATTATAAAACATGTTCAGCATGGTATGAAAATATTTTCATTCATCAAAACAACTTTCCCATTTAAAAATTCATTAATCCACCTCTCTACATATTATAAATTAAAGTCCCCCGCGTCTTCTGTCTGTCTGTTCGCGATAAACTCGAACTGAACGGATTTTCATGCGGTTTTCACCAATAGATAGTGTGTTTCGTGAGGAAGATTTAGGTATGTAATTTGTCAAGGATTTGTGTAAATTGGTTGAAACATAACGATAATTGTTAGAAGTGTCAGAAAAAGTCAAGCCGGCTTGCAAGGTGGCTTTCATCGAAAACGCTGCCTAATCCTTTTGGGATATAACAAAACAATGCATGGTGGGATATTCCTCTTTTATAGATCTACAAAAAAAGTCCGCGAAGGCATATATCTATCTTTTACGGAGAGCTTACTACACCCATTCTATCTTCCAAAAAATGGTCACGTACATTGCGATAATTGAAAAGTTTACAGTATTAATCCTTATTAACTTAAATACGTTAGTTACCCCAAGCATTTCATGCACATTATTATAATCCTTCACACCATCTCTACGTATTATAAAATAAAGTCCTCCACGGCATCTGTCTGTCTCTTCACGATAAACTCAAAGACGGCTTATAAAGGTTGGATAACCATCCAGTAGATGACTTTGTGTTTTATATCAGCTAGTATATTATAATTGTTTCAGTTGTTTATATACAAATATACAAGAAGTTATCTTACAATAGAACTGACTTTGCAAGCTGAGAACACACTAGTTTTTAAAATAAATTATTATTTAGATGTTTTTGAAGAAAGATGATCATTTACAGGTTTCGAATAATCTGATGATATTGGAAAAACTCCTACTACCATTACTTTAGGGGGAAAATTTAGCATGTGCAATAATGGAGGACTTGGCTAGTAAAGGAATTGAACCCACAACTCCCGGATGGGAACCCGAAGTAATTAAAAATAATTATTGCTTAATATTTTATAGCGCTAATCAAGCGTCAACAATATAATTACTAAGTTCAATCGATTAAAAAACCAATCTTCAATTGACTCTTTGGTAAATATTGAATTGAGGGTGTTTAGTTTATTACAGATAAGTCAATGTGTGCACAACACAAATTTTAAAAAATACAGCTTGATATTTCACCCGAGCATTCTAATAAGCCATGGATCATCAAACAAAGAGTATTGAAAAAGAAATGCTGATAATAAAAGATCCATTAAGAAAAGCATATCTAGCAAAATGTAGATAATAATTTAACTGTACAAATAGTATTTACCTCTTTCAGTGTAGAATTTTGTGTTTTCAAATCGTTGACATGCTTGATTTTTTGTTTATTGTTTTGGTGTCCGAGGAGGTTTGTGTATTTAGAAGTCATTTCAGCCAATTCTTTCTCCAAGTTGGAGTTATGTTGCTGAAGCAGATCCTCTTTGCAGGTCAAAACGTGGCTTTCAAAACCAGATATCTGTAAAACCAAAGATTTTATAAAAGTTGAAGAAAACATTATTTAGATAACTTTGTATTAAAGATATGAACAGTAAAGTAGTTATGATTTGACAATGGGAAATCTATGGTTGGCCAGAAAATAAATTAATGTTTCCCTCTTGGAAGTCCCACACTATGTGATATTTAAAAGATATTCCTGTATGGTTTGCCAGAAAATAAATCTAAAGATGTTTACCCCTTGAAAGTCCCACACTATGTGATATTTAAAAGATATTCCTGTATTAACTTACCTTATTTTCCAAATTGCAGACTTTGTTTTGTAAATCGGTAATAAATTTATCCTGAGAGTTAATAGTTTCATGATAAGTGTTCTCCCTTTCTAAATAGTTACCCTTTACAGACATCTCGTTCTGTTCACTTTCGGAGCTGTCATTATTTGCAATGTATTTTTCTAATTCCTCGTGTAACTTCATAATTTCACAATCTTTTTCTTTGACGATAAATTCAGTGGCTTCTAGGAAGTGCGACATCTTCTTGAGGCGTTCTTCCAAGTGGTATGTTTCTTCCTGACTGCTGAAAAGTTCAGAATGGTAATCATATAACTTTCTATCCTTTTCTTGTGCGAGATTTCTGAATTCATCGATCAAGACTTGCAGTTCGTTCTTCTCTTGATCCACGGCTGCCAATGTTCCGGAGAGGCGATCATTTTCAGTTGCCAATTCATTGAATTCCTGCTCCTTGGTTTCCAGCTGGCATTCCGCATTAAAAAGAATAATTTGACACTCGTTGATCGTTTTGTAGGCTTGATCGCATTCTCTCTTCATAGTTAAATACAAATTATGTTCGGAAACTACTTTATTTTCCAAATCGCTGACTTGTTTCAAAGCCAGCTGTTTAAACATGGATATATCTTTTTCCAACTCGCTTTTGACCTGAACAAACTCAGATTCCATTAAAACCAGGTCATCCCGCAACTGGGGGTTCTTGTTGAGAATGGTTTTGGTGCTTTCATATAATGCGACTTTTGAGTTGATAATGGTAAGCAAAAGTTGATTGTATTCAGATTTGTGGTTTTTGAAATCTTCTCTTACCTGCTTCAGTTCAATTTCCAATACAGTGAAACCTCCATCTATCGTTTTTGAAGGGACCAATTGAAATAAACAATGGATGCGGGAAAACAATGATTGCGGGAATATGGATAAAACACATTAATATTAAAAGGTTTAATATGTACCTGCATACATACATATTCTAAAAAAGAAACACGTTTCAGTTGTAAATCAATTTGTTTAAATAAAAAATATCGTAAAAAAATTAAAAAAAAAGGAAGCTGCATGGAGACAAAAAAATTACACTTTGTGCTTTAAATAATCTTTCATCGTCATTTGTTTTTGGCTTTTTTTATTGCCGTAGGAAATCAATATTTTTTCGGTGTTACATATTACATTTTTTTCGGAATCAGTTATCGAATGTGCATAAAAGAAGGTTTTCAATCTTTCGAACATCGTGTACGCTTCCGAAAATGAAGGGACAGATGGCGGATCCTCTTCATCGACCTCTTCTACAGTCTCTTTCAAGGTTGCGTCACACAAATTTTCAATTGTTTCAATCCCACATGTTAAATATTGTCGTCGAAAGTAACAAAATTATTAAACTTTTTTTCTGTAAATCGAATTTAAGGTGGAAGCCGCGATTCCTAACCGCTTGGCTAAATTAACGCGCTTTTCAAGGGGATTTTTTTCCACTTCCTCGACAATTTTTAGTCTTTCTTGGAGAGTACGCACTTTTTTCACCGGACGGTTCATTTTTATGGAGGGCTCAAAAACTAGATCGTAAAAAGAAAAAACCTTAAGACGCGCACCGCTCTGCCTGGATGTTTAACGAGAACTAACGGACCCATCATAAATTTGGACCCATAAATGATAAACGGACCTAACGGTAGGTTGGCAGGTACCTACCTAATTTAGCATGTTAGAAACGGCCGCAAACAAAGGCGACAAAACCGTTCTTTCTATCTCTCTTTCGCTCTCCAATGTTATTGACCATTTATATACGAAATTTTCCACATAATTTAAACGATCAAAGCGGTAAAGAGAAACGATGAATGCGATCTAATTTTGCGTATTTTATATGAAATTAATTCGGGACTACAAGAAAAAAACGACGCTTACGGGAAAACGATTATTCGAGGAACGATTGATAGAGGTTTCACTGTAACTGAAACTCCGACGGTAAATACAAGCTTTGGACAAAGACATTACCAATATCACGCTATAAAAGCATTCAACAGTCTAACACTTGAAAATAAAATTGAGGAAAACAAAAATAAATTCCGACACAAAATTACAAAATGGATTAAAGACCAAAATAGACAATACTACCAAAATATCATAGCATAAAATAACAAAACATATAAGTAACACACAAAACCAATATAAAACACAATCACCCACAAACACACAACACGTATTAAAAATATCGTTTTTAACCTTATATAATATTATTTATTCTTAATTTTACGTTAATTCTAAATCTCTAATTTTTAAGTTTAATTTATCTTAATCGTATGTTTTTTATTTAATTTTTTCCTTTTTTTCACCAATATTATGTATATATATATATTTATATGTATTGTGTATAATTTTGTATATGAAATGGAGGCCTCAGCACGGGTAAACCACCCAGTGAGGCCAACATCATTGAATTATGTAAAAAATAATATTGCATTGAATTATGTAAAAAATAATATTGCATTGAATTATGTAAATGCATTGAATAAATAAATAATAAACTGTTTTTCCGAGTTCAATTGTTCAAGTTCCAGCTTGAGTATCTCTACATGTTCATCGGAAGCTCGCAGCCGTTGGCAGAGGGCATCAAGTGTATTACGGGTGGTGTTCAAAGCGAGACAGAACTGGTTGTTTTCTTTATTTGCTTTCTGTATTTGTATTTGTAAATTTAAGTTTTGTACTTCGTTGAAGTGTTCCAGGGAACTCTCCTCAATGAGTTGCACTTTTGAATGAAGTTCTTTCAATTGAATTTCCTTAGATTCAACATTCTGATCGCTGTTGCGAAGATTTTCCTTTAAGTTGTCAATTTGAGATTGCATTTTTTTAATTTGTTCTTCAGCTCTTTTTAGATTTTCACTGAATTTATCTTCATCATTTTTGTGATTTACAATTTGTTCATTCAATTTGTTTATTATGTGATTCTGTTCCTTAATTTGCTGTTCATATTCAGATATTGTCTCATCTTTGTTTCTGAAATTAAAGAAGTAATTTAACTAAAAGAGTGACTGTCTACCTGCAGGGTTGGTTGGACACCATTGTCACATTATAATACGTCCTTGATTGTTTAATTATTAAAATATTGCATCATGGCTACGAACGTTTTCACTGGTGAAGGCTTTGTGGCAGGTATTTAAAAACTAATAATTATGACAATCTGAAAAAACTTTTACGGGAAAGCAGATTTAATTGTGATTTTTAACGTATTTATCCTTTACTCCAGGGTTTCCCAAACTGTGTTCCGTGGAACCCTAGGGTTCCACCGAACCTGTACAGGGGTTCCGCGACAATTTGTCGAAAGAATTTAATTTAATATAATATATACAAGTTCGAGTAGAGTGTACTCAAACTTGTATATACATATTATAAAACATAAATAGGAATATTTTTTTTTAGAAAAATATTAAAACACAAACCTTATTTCAACATTCTTAGTTTCCAATATATCTCTTGTTAAATTATCTGTTGAAAATGATTTTAAAGCACTATTCAATTTCTTTGCAGGCTGTCTTTTGGCGCTGGCAACTAAACCCAAAGGTTTTACGGCTTTCGGCTAAAAAAAAATAACAAAAACAAATGTTTTCTTTGAAAATTGTATAAATTTATTTGACCTGAATAAATTCGAGCCATTATCGTCAAAGATTGTAACCAACAGTATTTTTTGGAAATAATATTTAAAAAATTCCAAATCATCAAGCCCAAAGTGGATTCTGCGCTCCTAAATACTTTATTGTATTTGTCTAAAATTTGGTTTAGGCAAAACGTCGTAAGGATCCATAAAATTATTATCTATCTATCTATATAGAATACTCGTCACATGTGATCATAAATACGGCAAAGTATCAAAAGGCATATACATATCTGTATATGTATATAAAAATCAATTGCTGTTCGTTTGTCTTGCTAAAACTCAAGAACGGCTGGGCCGATTTAGCTGATTTTGGTTTTGAAATGTTTGTCGTAGTCCAGAAAAGGTTTAAACGGTGAGAAATTATGGAAAAGTTGCAAGGAAGATAGGAAAAACAACAATTTAATTTTCCCATATAAACTGTTCTTCCTACTTTACTGTGAATAGCTAACCGTTCATCCGATTGCGATGAAACTTTGGTGAGTTGTTGTGAGCACACCCGCAAAGGTTTCTGTATATACTGGTGAGCTGGCATTGTGAAATTTGTATATAAAATTGCAATTGGTGCCACGCGAACTGTTTGAAAACTGAATGTACCGGGACTGCGGGAAGGGGTGTATAGCAACGCATGCCGGGTGCCAGCAAGTTATCAATAAATTACAATATTGTGTCGCTTATGATAAACAGTAAAGCTGTCTTAGTATTTGCTCAGTTCTTACATAGTGACAATCCTCTTGTCTGTCGGTTTCCAATCAGTATCACGATACCGACAGTGCTGATCGCACGCGACGCGTCGCATCATTTGTGTCTGATACTTATTCGTTTGACGTTTGACAGAAATGGCGCCGGAACATGGAAGTAATGTTAGATTTTTTCTGGAAGTTGAAAAAAATGCGTGTTTACCAGAATTACTTTACCAGAATATGTAAGAAAGGATTTAGTGGAGAAAGCATGGATTGATGTTGGAAAAAAGTTATTTGACATTGCTTGACATCGTGTTAACTCCACGGCTGCACGTGAAAAATGATCAAGTTCAGTATATTTCAGGAACAGCATTAAAAAGTAGTATATCAGCAGGGTACTTGTGGTTGCGTCACAATTATGTAGTTTGTAAGTATCTCCATGAACGGAGGGCCTAAAAACAACTTGAGTTTTTGATGAATATCTGAATGTGACTGGCCGGCCGTGGCAGAAAAACATTGTAAAATTCAGATTTCCGTGGTTATAATCTGCATCATCCTAATTCATATTATTACTTCATAAATCTCAATAAAATAGGCGGGCTGCGATTTTTCAATTTATATCTTTCGAGTCTGTTTTTGTAGTAAATGAATAAATGTTTCGTGGACCACATTTTAGATCTCGCGGACCACCGGTTGGGAACCACTGCTCTATAGGATTTAGCCTGCGAGAGAAGGAGATGGTATAATCGGTCTCCTCTTTGTGCTTCGTAGCCTATCAGTCTCCTCTTTGTGCGGTGCATCGAAGCTTGTAGTAAATGAATAAATGTTTCATGGACCACATTTTAGATCTCGTGGACCACCGGTTGGGAACCACTGCTCTATAGGATTTAGCCTGCGAGAGAAGGAGATAGTATAATCGGTCTCGTCTTTGTGCTCCGTAGCCTATCGGTCTCCTCTTTGTGCGGTGCATCGAAGCCTACCCATTCTTGTTTACTTTAGTTTTCTGAAGGTTTCAGTTCTACCGCGCGTGAATTGCACTGTTTTTTTTTTGTATTTCTTGGGCATTAACCCCTTGGCTACAGAATTAACGCGCAAAAAAAATGGCCTTCACCACTGAATTAAATTTGTACCAAAAATTGAAAACCTGCATTGGTGTACTAAATCCATAGTAACTTTTAAACCATATATTCAAATTAATTAATTTCTTTAAATTTATTTACAAATTCGATTAAGTTAAAGAAAAACATTAAGATTTTTAAAAATAATAAAATGTGTGTAAATAAGGATACAAATATAACCTTCTCTTTTATCGTAAGTTTTTTTCCACATTTTTATTCAAAAAGTTACAAAAAAAACATAATATTCATAAATCGAACAATAATAATTTTGGTTTTTTACATACATTTGTACTAATAACTAATAAAATAATTTGGTATGATAGTCCTCAAAGCAATCAGGGACGTTCAGGGTCACTACCAAAAGCCTAGAACCAGTCGCAATTTTGAAGAAATTAAATGGCGGCTGGCAGCACACAAAACTTGGAACACAAATATCAGGGAAAAAACATAAGTAACATTTTATTGCCAACTCTACGAAATGAATTATTAATTACCTACAGGATGTTCGGCAAAATGTCATTGTTGAGCACGTTTTCCGTTTTTTGGAGGACCTACTCTAGCCCGTCAGCGTGCCGGGGTTTGTGGTTAAGTACCTGAGTTGCACACCCGGCAGGCTGTCGGGGTTTGTGGCCAATGGGTTAACTATGCATGTAACGATTTCTAGATATTTTGTATTGAAGTGTTTTATTTTCCATGTACATTTCTTACTTAAATTTTAATTCATCTACTACCGGTTTCGACACATAAAATCTAATTATTTCTGTACTTGCATAAATTTCAAAGTTAGTTTTAAGTTTGCTTGTGAATAACTCTGATATGTCGAAACCGGTAGCAGATAAATTAAAATTTAAGGAACAAATACACGGAAAACAAAACTCTTCAAAACAAATTTATTTTTCCCAGCTATTTAGCGATACATTTGATAATCTTTGTCACTTACGATGCATTATGTGTGTCGTTGCTTATCCAGAATATATAATGTGAGATATCAGCCCTTTTCCCCGCCAGCGTCGGTCTTATCCATTGCTTTAACTTGAATTTCCCGCCATTCCTCTGCAATTCCCTTCAGCTGTCAATTGTCGCCGTGCAGTTGGCATCTTGAGATGCCGTGTTAATTCAATTTTGGCGTTGTTTCGCCCACGTCCGGTCGAAAAATTTTTCGTTCGTAATTGTTTTAACGAAAATAATATCTGTTGCTACCCGCAAATTCCGTAATTTTATGAAAAATTAGTGCAAGTGATTAGTGCAAACATTTTTGACAGATTAGCGTATTCCTACTACCTACGCTATATAAATCTGCGTCGCCCGTTCTCGAAAACGGAAGGACGCCGCGGCGATTAGCAATCGCTTCTCGGCCTGTTGGCTAAGATAAGTGTATTATCAGCTTAATATCTGATAATTCCCGCAATACGGGACCAGTTTATTAAACTGGTTTTTTGAATGTGACGGGATGTTCGGGGCTTGCTCCACTCCTGTCACGTGTTGGCCCAGCCGGCATTGCCGCTGGGAGCGACTCATTTATATCCTTACTAAAGATAAATTAAGCTGAATGTATTGTCTTACGTAATTACCTGATTTATGGATCAATTGTAGACACATTTAACCATTTTTCCACCTTTGGAATTTAAGTAATCGATATTTTTTTGAATGAAATATGACCATCGGCGATGTCATATTAAAATACTCAAATTACAAATACGAAATCATGACATTCATGTTCGTTTGATAATCGTTTGACGCAATTTGATGTAGTTAGACTTATCTATAATTCAGCTTTATTTATAAAAGTTTGGTCCTGCTTTTGACAGTTTCAAGCATGTTACAAACTCGGGCGAGTGGGCCAATGTCCGCTATGCATCTGCTAAGGAATATTTGGCTGATCCAGGCTTCAAGGAGCTGGAGGTAAACTGCAAGGTGCTGGCATTTGTCACCGCCTCACCAATATTTACGGCCATGGAAAAGATGCTGGCATTGCATGCCTCATTGAAGCAGAGAGTGCTTTCAATAGGCTCTCCAAAAAACTTATCAAATGGGAAAGCAGTTCAGAAGGTTCCCTGTCAGGTCTTTACAGGAACAATGGACAGCTGTAAGATTGGAGTGGAACGGAGGCTCTTCAGCAGAATTCCTCCTTCTACCACTCATCCTTTTGGGGAAGAAGCACTTTCTGCCCAGTTGCAGAAACTAGGTGGTGTAGCAAAGTGCTTTAGTCCAGTGCGTCTACCTCAGGGTAGCCACTCGGCGCACAACCGCCCTTCATCTAAGGAGGTTGTTGCCTTTCCCCCAAGCAGACATCAAAGGAAAGGATGGCATTTCCCTTGTTTCCCCGGCGGGCAGACCACGGGTGAAACCCCCCATATTCCTCCCGTATGAGGGGTAAGGGGAGGGAACAGAAGCATGGCGCGAGGGGGCAGACCTCTCGTGGCCGCTTCAACAGGTGCCGCGCACAACCGCCCTTCAACATCTAAGGAGGTTGTTGCCTTCCCCCCAAGCAAACATCAAAGGAAAATATGGCATTTCCCTTGTTTCCCCGGCGGGCAGACCACGGGTGAAACCCCCCATATTCCTCCCGTATGAGGGGTAAGGGGAGGGAACAGAAGCGTGGCGCGAGGGGGCAGACCTCTCGTGGCCGCTTCAACAGGTGTCGCGCACAACCGCCCTTCAACATCTAAGGAGGTTGTTTCCTTCCCCCCAAGCAAACATCAAAGGAAAATATGGCATTTCCCTCGTTTCCCCGGCGGGCAGACCACGGGCGAAACCCCCAATATTCCTCCTGTACGAGGGGTAAGGGGAGGGAACAGAAGCATGGCGCGAGGGGGCAGACCTCTCGTGGCCGCTTCAACAGGTGACTATCAACCATTTCGGGCGGGTCAACTAGACTACAGGATTATTGGAGAGAGTGGCAGGCCTTAGGTGTCCCAGAGACCATCTTACATATGATAAGACGATACCGCATACCATTCATCCAAGAGCCCTCGTTGATAAGTCCAAGCCAATCTTCCGCAAGGAGGTTCAAAACGAAAGTAATCCCGGAAATGACAATGATGAGAGATGGTACATGGAAAGAGCTGACGACAATGCCACCTTCCTATCAACACTTTTTCTGGTTCAAACGAGTGAAGGCTCGAAACAGTCGATCTTCAATTTAAAAGCTATCACAAATTGGATTGCAGAAATCCTGCGTAGACAGGCTATCAGGATCATTGTGTACCTAGACGACTTTCTCCTGGCTCATCAGACCAGAGAGATCCTCAGTCAAGCTTGAGAAGCTCTTTAATTGTTAGAGCGGTTAGGTTGGTCGCTAAATTTCCAAAAGTGTGTCCGTCAGCCAGCACAGTCAGTGGAATATCTTGGAATTGTGTAGAACCCCCATCTGAAACAGAAGTCCTTAAACAAATACAGACGCCAAGGTCTTTGGAACTCACTTCAGAGATCCGTGACAAAAGGAAGATGGACTCTGAAAGGAGCTCAGAGTATTCTCGGAAAGTTGAATTTTGCTACCTTTGTGGTCCCCAGAGGTCGACTTCATACTCGGCTGATACAATTACAGTTAGTGCGGAAGCTGACCCCTCAGCAAAAGTCTCTGATAAAGAATGAGGTCTTGTCAGAAATGAAATGGTGGATGATCAACTTAGATCATGTTTCAACTCTTCATTTTCCCAGCCCAACACATTCTCTGACTACGGATGCGGCAGATCACGGCCGGGAGCCCTGATCGACTATGTACCTCTGTTGGGTTGTTGGACAGACAGTTAGAGGGGGGGATATTGCAACATGAAGGAGATGACAGCAATCTTAAATGCCTTAACGTCTCTGACTCAGAATTTGAGAAGTTCAGAACAGGACAGTCATAGCCTACTTG
This sequence comes from Limnephilus rhombicus, assembly GCA_929108145.2. NCBI lineage: Eukaryota > Metazoa > Arthropoda > Insecta > Trichoptera > Limnephilidae > Limnephilus > Limnephilus rhombicus. The sequence goes on from CAKMYE020000019.1 coordinate 124,057, forward strand.
AGGAACAAGGGGTGCACCAAGTCGATGGGTCTCCTTCATCTAACATTTCAGATTCTTGCGCTTTTGGACAAGCACAGAATCTCTTTACAAGTGCAGTATTTGCCGGGACGCTACAATGGCCTCGCGGATTATCTATCCTGAGGGATGACATTACCAGAATGGCACCTTCTACCCCCAGCGGTAAGAGCTGTTTTTCACAAGTTAGGGGCAGTCCAGTAGTGGATCTATTCGCTCCCTCGAGGGCTCACTTCGTGGATCAGTGTGTCTCGATAGATTCCCACGACAAGAGAGCAATGCTTCACAGCGTGTTCAGCAGGAGTTGGAATTTCCCCTTGGCATGGATCTTTCCTCCCCCCTGCTTAATGCCACGAGTGCTGGCACATCTGAACAAATCATCAGGGGTGTACCTGGTTGTAGCCCCAAATTGGCCAAAAGTGTTTTGGTTACCAAACCTAAAGAGAAGAGCCCTAGACCGACCTCACATAATACCCATGTTGGTCGACAACTTGATAGACTTATCGACAGGACTTCATCTTGAACAGGTCCAGAAGCTCCAACTACAGGTGTGGAAGATTAGGGGTGGAGTGAAGCTTTGAACGATTGGTCACAGCAAGAAAAAAGCTCTATTGAATGCGGGTTGGCGCAAACCTAAGCTTACAACTTATCACATGGCATGGAAGAGCTGGAAGGAATGGTGCGCCATTAATAATACATGTCCTAATAACCCTTCGTGATCTCAGCTGGCACGGTTTTTTAGTATACTTAAGAGTGAGGAAAGGCAATACTATAGCACTTCACAAGTCTGTAGTGTCGGTTTTGTATGACCCCATAGGCGATTTGAGGATAAGTAATCATCCCTTGGTCAAGCAAGTGATGAGAGGTATAGGAACTTCTGCAAATAAGAAGCTTAGAGCATTTACTTGGGATCCAGGCTTGGTGTCTTAGCTTTGTAAGAATCCTTCAAATGACCTGACTCTTTTCGAAGCATCTCGTAGATGTTCTGTTAATTTACTTCTGGCATCAGGAAGACAAGTACAGGATCTGACCTTACTACATGCATCTTCTGATAATCTTGTTGACAATGATGATCACATTGTATTATTGCCAAATTTTTTGGTTCTAAGAAGGACACCTCTACACATAGACAGTCTGGTTGGAAGCTTTACAAAGCAGAGGATCGTAATATAGATTCCATATTCTGGTTGCGAAAGCTTATGTCTTTGGGTGAGAACAGAAGACATGAAGCTGGTGTTGAATGTCTGTTTATTTCCACGTTGGGGCCTGCATGGCCAGCCTCGAGAACTGCTATTGGTGGATGGATTAAAACAATTTTGAAGGATGCTGGGATTGATGCCTCTCCTGGGAGTTTGAGATCAGCTGCAGCTTCAAGAAGTTGGCTGGAAGAGTGACCTATAGACACCATTTTGGAAAGAGGAAGCTGGAGTTCAGAAAACACATTCAAGAAATATAGACAAATCAGAGGTCTCAATGTTGAGGTGCTGAATCCCCCCATTCACTCTCAGTCTTTGACCAAGTTATTGCAAGCAATACAGTAATAGTCACAATTTTGGCTTTAGAATTGTCACCAAGCGATAACAAACACTTCTCACATTATATATTCTGGATAAGCAACGACACACATAATGTTGGAGTTTTACCTACCATTAAAACTCTTATTATGTTGTCTTGCTTATCCAGAATATATTTAAGCTCTGCTTGGTGAGTCCAAATTGAATTAACACGGCATCTCAAGATGCCAACTGCACGGCGACAATTGACAGCTGAAGGGAATTGCAGAGGAATGGCGGGAAATTCAAGTTAAAGCAATGGATAAGACCGACGCTGGCGGGGAAAAGGGCTGATATCTCACATTATATATTCTGGATAAGCAAGACAACATAATAAGAGTTTTAATGGTAGGTAAAACTCCAACATTGTTTTGTATATCGTACAAATGGTACTTTTAAAATCAATAATTCTATGCAAAAAAGCAAAGAAAAGTAAGCGACAAAGATCAACAAATGTATCGCTAAAAAGCCAAGCAAAACAACAACTGCCGTTTATCCCCAAAGCAGCGCAATTTTAGTAATGTAAGGTACCTAGATGATTTTCAATAAAAAAAACAGTTGGTGTAAAGTTTGGTACTCATTAAAAAATGAGAAAAAAATTGTCTCATGTAAAATTTTCTTTTGGTCAGTTACAATCTTTTGGCAATCATGGATTGAAATTATTTATTTAATCTGGTTTCTTGTAAAGAGCTTTGGATCCATACTGTATCCGTACCATTGGTGGATTTAGACCAAACGAGCGTAGAGCGGGAACAAGAGCATTCTTTCTTGATCTTTAGTGTAAATGGTAATTCGTTTTCACAATTTAGTTAGGGGTCGTCCATTAATCACGTGATGTTTTTTTAGCAAATTTTTAACCCCCCCCCCTGGTGATATGTGGTGAGGTTTTAGACAACCCCCCCCCCCCCCAAATCATGTGTATTTTTTTTTAGTACAAAGTATTTTGAAATTTTCAGAATATTATCACAAAAAATAAATACACGTGATATCTCATTTTACCCCCCCCCCCTCGTGATATTTCGTGATTTTTTCCGAACCCCCCCCTTTCGAGCCTCACGTGATTAATGGACGACCCCTTACACCAAAAGAATATCGACGAACAAGAACTAGAATTCTTGTAGATGCTCTAGGGATTACTTCAAACGAATGAGCATTGTAGAAAGATGTTGTACAACTGTTTACAACAACATAATTTGCGAGAACAGACTAGAATGGGCATCTATTCGTTTGGTCTAAATCCATCGAATTGTTTTTTGTAAACGAAAACGCACATTAGGGATGGACATTTAAAATATACATCAATGTTTTTCTCGATGTAATGCATCGATCGGTTGCATCGATGTTAATACAATGTATTGAGAAATACATCGACGTTTCCAAAACATCGATTGTTTTTCGCAATGGACATGTTTAGGCCTTAAAGAAAACTAGGTAAGTTAAGTACAAAGAAAAATATTTATCAAAATTTACAATCACACACCAAACGCAGCTTTATTTTGTTTAAAAATTCCAATTTTTTTTTCAATGCTATGTAAAAACAAAAGTTTACTTATTCTTTTTCCCTTCAATCGGTTTCTTTGCTCAGTCAAAAACTAGCCCTGCCTGTGAAAAGAGTCTTTCTGATGGGACAGATGTGACAACAATTGTTAAATCCTTAAAAGCTATTTTGTACAGCTTTGGGAATTGTGATTTATAATCCCTCCATTAATTTAGTTTTTAACCCATTCAGCCAAACCGATAAATGGTAGGCGTTTTATATTGACTGAACTGATTATTACGTTTCGATTCACGAAACGTTGTGAAAGTCAATGTAGTAGGAAGTCACTGTTGGTCATACTCATAGTCACTTATCTCGTAGTTTGCGTATTCGATGCATCGAATAAAAAACGTCGATATATATTCGATAAGTATTAACAAGACATCGGTTCAATATGATGCATCGGTACTATACATCGAGTGTTAATAATACGTCGATGTATATCGTCCATCCCTAACGCACATAAAGATACAATATAGAGGAACTCTAAACCTAAAACCCACAAATGAAAACAATGGGCATTGATGCAAGTGGTTGGGTTTGTGTATTCGGGGAGAATGTTTACAAATAAAATTATAGTGAATGCAGTCGCTAACAAAAACAGTGAGACTAGCAGTCCACATTAGAATAGCGTCTCCCACACGCACACTTCGGAGCGACCGAGTCCCGCGCCACTTCAGGCCGCCGCGCAGAAAAGTAAAGACCGATAAGGAAAGACTCACAGTGAACTGCGCTGTAAACCTAAGACTGATAGGTTTACAGCGCAGTTCAGTGTGAGACTTTTCTGCATGGCAGCCTGAAGTGGCGCGGAACTCGGTCGCTCCGAAGTGTGCGTGTAGGAGACGCTAATGCTGATGCCCGAAGAAGACATGGCACAATCAAATACTTGAGTCGGGTCTTGTCAAGAGTCAGAATAACAGAAGAGTATATTATGTATTGTGTATAATGGGGGAAGGAGCTTGTGCCAAAACAGGCACTACCCCTTCGGAGAAACGGCGTGACGGTCTCTAGTAAAAGTAAAGTTACCGTTCGGAACAATAGAGAGGACTTCTCACTGTGTAGAGATTCTGTGTCAGACTTGGATTCGAAGCGGTCTCCTTTGGGGATGACCCCTCCAATGGGCTTATCCAAATCTTTTGGATTGTATACAGCATCTGCTCCGCATCCGACTGAAAACAATAGAAACACAATTAAATCTCAGGAAAACTTTAATAATCTCACAAACTAACCGATTTATAAAATAATATTACCTCCTTTGCTGTTAAACCTTTGCGCCTTGGAGAACATTTCAAAACCTAGCGATAAACCCTACAAAAATAAATAAGACCCCTAACAAAAACCGCCACTTTTTCGCGCAATTGCCGCAATTTGTAACGGATTTCATAGATAAATTTAACGGACAAAATTGAATTTGCGCAACGAGTAAATAATAATAATTTTATGACTGGTGAATGAATATTTTTCCAGCCAATAGAGAAGTTATGTACAAACTCGTTCGATTTGGAGAAAATTATGAAATCCTAAAATTGTTTATGATTTCAATTGTTCGCGCATTTGAGTTTGTTGCATTTCAAACAAACTGATGGGCGGAAGTCACAAACGGATCCAATACCATCTCCCGCGTCACAAACGGATGCCGATAATGATAACTTAAATTCTTCGAATCCGGTTTCGTTATGTGTAACAAATTCATGCCCTAGTGCAAATACGACTAAACGGCTGTTTGCACTACCAGAGACGCTAAGGGCCAGGTACAGACCCACGGGATTGATATATAAAAAGGTTTATGCGTTACCTGTAAATGAGGTAATATACATACTACCCGTTCCTGTACCCATCGTTGTTCTTAACAGGAAGGGACCATTGTGTCCAATACAAACGTGGATCAGTGTGCGGCCCTAACTATTGAGTGTAGCAAGTATGTTTACCTTTATACTTTGGTATGAAAACCAGACAAAACTCTTATAACTGTCTGTAGTTGGGGCTCCCTAATTTTATATCAATAAACAGAGATCATTTCATCTTTATTAGGTACTTAATATAAGTAGAAGTAGATGTCACGAAACTTCCTCTTTGATTTATGATTTATGAAGCGTTCCATCTGGAAACAATGGTGATTTCGCATTTGGAGGGGCGTAGGCCAATTTCTAATGCTCCTTCGGTATGAGTTTGAACTCTTACCAGGCGCGGCTGGCCCAAACGTTCAATAGTGCGCCGAACCGGCAACAAAATTGAACATTTTACAGCTCAACGTGCTCCTACTTAATATTTTTTAATTTAAATTACGCACAAAGTTGAAAATAATAACTAATTTCGTATTTAAATGCATGAATTTTGGAAGCGATTATAATTATTGCAGCCGGCTGGCGTTCTTTCCCGCGCGCTAAGAACTAGGAACATACTATTCCGCGCGCTTCAGTCATACGCCCCGTTTGGGAATTGTCATTTTGTATGGTGCTCCTACAAACTTGTCCAGACCGTGAAAAACATAAAATTTACCCAAAATCTGCTTCTAGTGACGCGGCGCACGGCGCTACGAAGTGCGTCGAAAACATCCGAAGTGTTCCGAAGGGCTCCAGCAAAATACGTTTGAACGGGATAGTAATATTTAGCTTGCAAAATTCAACCATAAGTCAACGGGTTAGGCTTGGGATTTAGGGAATCTATTTGACAATGACATTAGTTTTTCAGTTAAAATGGACCTTTTATGTGTGTGCGTTTTAAATGCGCTACACCGGGTACTGAGAAGAAGCTTTCAGAAAACTTTGGTTGAATAATGTCTTCACTCGGCAAAAGAACCGAAGAAGTTTGTTCATTTATTCTCTATAAATAGGGTAGTTACGGTGACCTAACAACAATTAAATTATATTATACGTGTTTGATGTATTGTTAGGAATGTTAGGTGAACCACCAAACATTTTAGGCGCCAGCCGCGCCTGAAACACATAACCAAACCGTGCAAAGCCACCTATTATCGCTATTGGAAACTAAATAGTAGAGAATCTATGTCTCACATGGCATTTAAAAAACTTGTCAATAGATGGCCGTTTTAGCATAATTATTTATTTTCAAGGTGGCCGAATTTTGAAACCACAGTACTTCAAAGAGTTAAGAACAAATAAAAGTATTTTCTAATTTATTTTACGTTATTTAGGTTTATAGGTTATTTTACCATACCACTGGAAAAAATATGAAAGGTTATTTTTCACACAAAAAGGTTACTTTTTATATATTTTAGGTGACTTTTTACAAGACACGGCTGGCAGCACTGCTTGAAACTGTTTCTTAAGATCCGTATTCTTATAGATAATGTAATTTTATAGATCTTGCCACAATTCTGATTCTGCGTCATTACATGATTAAATTGATTAACCTCAAAATGACATTTAGATTGTAGGAAACTTATACATTAAAGCAGTCAACAAACTGTTTTTTTGCAATCGGTGTTTATTGAGTAATGATATCGGTAATTTTTGGAAATCGCTGGCAACGGTTAATATGCACTTTAAAAAAAAAACCTTTTGATTCACCTTAATTACATTAAAAGGCAACCATTTGCATTGGGGGAATTGGAAAATATTTCATTCTAAATTTCGATTACGTAAAATTAAAATTAGCTTTCGTCTTGTGAGATTATACGCCAGAATCACAAACCATGTTACACAAACCTAGCGTAGCCGCTAAACTACTTGAAAACTGGGATGTTTATCTTGCCTTGCCTTGCCGCACTTTCTTTTGTATCACAAACCATGTTACACAAACAAGCCCGCTAGACAAATTTCATAATTACGCGCCTTATCCCACGAAGTCGGCTACAGTCGTATTAGCTCTTGTTAATTTATCAAGGATACCAACATAACAGTGACAGGTACGGCCGCGGATTTTCGCTGTGACGGTTCGCGAAGTGAATTTTGGTTTTATGCAATTGAAAATTACATTATTTTCCGCCGCCCCAAAGCCAAAAAGTTTCCTTTTATAGTACCTAATTAAGGCGAATCTAAAGTTTTTTTCTAAAAATTATTCGTAATAAGCGTGGCCAGTCCGAACCGATATTTACCATACAAATTAATAGATAACTTTGTATTAACCACTTAATTATTTACAAAAATCGACATGTTTCGTCAGCAAAGCTGACTTCTTCAGGGTTTTGACAGAACTAATCGAACTAATTTTATAAAAAAAATAGACATTCAAAGGTAATAGAGAAAAATAATAGACATAAACAATAATAAAATTTGAAAGAAAATAATGTGTAGGAGACAAGGGGCAATATAGGACAATTAAAAATTTAAAAGGGGAATAGATTGATATACCTTTAGGTATTTTAATGTCAAAAATTCACGGAACTGACAAATGTGCACCATCTACAATAAGGTCGCCAGCATGGGAGTAGGCGGTAAACACAAAGAGCTAGTTTTAGAAAGCAACGAAGGACCCGAGCGAGAATTTCACCACGAAGGCAGTCACATCCACGCCGACGTGACGCCGTTTCCCAGTCCACCAATGAGAAGACTTTGAATTTTTTATGTTGACAGTTGCGGACCTGCGCCCTGCGCAATTATATTTCAAAATGGTCGCTTTACGATTTGTTTGCATGTTGTGAGTTGTGACCAAATGTAAAATTGCTTCTAAAATAGGCGCGGAGTGAAATCAGCAGACTATAATACATCGATTACCCGATTAAGAACTCGTGCATATGTTTGTGGCTAAGAGTGTGGCGAAATGGTAGGTATATTTTGTGGTTCAATTGACGACGTGAAACCCATTCATTATAACCTAAAGATATAAATATTCATATGAAACTCTCTTTGCTACGGTTCTTCTTGTCAAAGGTACATTCATTTGCAGTTTAAACTTTTTTCTGCATTTGCATTTGTTTTGTTTTGTTATACCTATCTTAGTTTTCATGTATCTTTTAAAATATTTTCAGCTTGAAACATCAATTCGTGAAGGCTGATCATAAATATACCAAACCACCCAGGCTGGTGGAGACTAAGGATTACTAATTACTAGTGCCCGCGCCAACAGAGTACTGGTTTGTTAGCATTTCAATTTATTATCTAGGTAAAGATATTTATTTTGCGAAGATAAACTTGCTTTTTGGTGAACTTTATGTAGTACCGGATGCAGTACGACGATTCTGCTAACGTTTTAACGTTTATTAAATATTTTTTATGAAAGTCAGTTGACTTATTTTGGTGCACATTTAAAAGCATTTTTAATTTATGATGATTCTTTGTTGTAGGTATGTAGGACGGTAGCATTGTTGTGTCATATGAGGAGATGGGGGCTGATGTGTTCCACCACTCTGTGGCCGCGCTGTCCTTGAGAGAACACAAGAAGGAAATCTATTCCATGGACTGGACCAGGATGCTACAGGAAAAATACATTCTCAGTACGCTTGACTTTCTTATTCTGTATTTTCTATTTTTATCAGTAAAGAGAATACGAAAACAGTATGCAATATGGTTGTGAATGATGAATCCTTAGAGTGGGTGGATGAGTTTGTATATCGTGAGAAGTATGTTTACGAGAGACGGGAAGGCTGATAGAGATATTTAATAAATGGACTGAAAGCCATTGGCGCTAACAAAAAACAGTACCCACTTTTTACCCACCTTGATGTCTTGTCCTGTACCCACTTTGATGTATGGCAGTGAGGCATGGAACTGATAGAGGAAAGTAGACTGAATGCTATAGCAATGAGATCCCTGAGGCGTATGTGTTGTAAAACCATGCATCGTCCTGTATATTTTCTGCTCTATATTAGTGATCGATGAACCGGTGGATGATGGAAATGGTTTGTCTACTTTGTAGCTGGAAGTAAGATTGTAGAAATATATTATGAGTTTGTGCAGAGCGCCTTTGAGGTGATTTTTTTACAAAAATGGTGTTAAACAAATCATCCATATTGTATTATTACTCTTATGATTGTGTGAGAAATGTGGAGATCCGCAAAGAATGCAAGGCTGATGTAAGCGCAATGAGTAAGATTAAGAAAGAGACCCTCAGATGGTTTGGGTATGTAAAGCGAATGAACAAAGCTTTGAATGTAAGTAGAATATATGAAGTCGGGGACGCCGGAGGAAGGCCTGACACGATCAAGTGAATCAGATACTTGCGCCGGGCCACGGCAAATGTCAGAATAGTACAATAAGATGTATGAGTCGATGTGCGAATGTGAATGAGGCAAAGAGTGTGTGCCAAGACCGAGTTGTTTAGCCGTCCGTCCTATCTGCCTACCCCTGCGGGGAAACGGCGTGATGGTTATTAGGTTATTCTTGTATTTCCTGTTTATAATAAAATACTAAAACATGTAATTGAGTTTTCATTTCTCTATACCAGAGAAGTGCCAAATTCGATATTGTCGTAGGAACGCTAATCTTATTTGAAATTGTGCTTCCCGTTTTGAAGGGATTCAAATTTCAAGTAATTTTAGGTTATTTTACGACAGTTGGTTTCTCAAAGCAATGGGTTTCCATCTGACAAAAGCTCTGTCTAAAGAAAATGAGCTGTAAAGAAAAGTAAGTTCATTTTCTCAAGCAGCAATCCGTCAGATGCAGCTCTTGTTGCTCTGGGAAAGTTTTTGACATTTCACTTTATTTTTAAAATATTTTAGGCTAATGAATTAGGTAGGTACCGAGAGAATAATAAAGAGAAGAATTATATTGTCTATGGTTGAGCCTTTTTTTTTAATTTTTGTCGATGGTATGTGTGACGTCATATCACATGGGGACCAAATAAATATATATAAATAGCATGTATATATAGTAAATAGCGTTGACACTTCGTCAGTACAAAAAGCATCAAGTTATCAATCTAATGATTGGTTTATTTATGGCCCCGGGCCCGGCCTAGGGGTTGGTACTCCACTTCGCCAACGGAGTGTCCCGACCAGGGATAAAAAAATTAAGAGACCAACTCCAACTACACGCGACCGCGCTTTCACCCGGGAAATTAACAGACACGCTCGCGGATTTCGACCAGGAACCGCCGATACGTTCGTGAACTTCCGCCAGAAAGTCCAACCAAGTGACCGTGAAATATTCCGACCAGGAATTTGCGCAAGTTCCACTGTGCACAAATTGTCACAACAAAGAACTCTCGCGACTCTACCTGTGCAATAACAAGTGAAAAAAATAGAACTTAAGTTTAAAGTGCCTAGTGACTGTGTGCTTACGCGGAGACTCCATCATCAGCAACCAAAGGGAAGTGCATAAATAAACCAATCATGGGAAGTGACTGAACATTTTATTTATTTTAACCCCCGAAGTGATTAGATTCTGAACAATTACATAAAGACTTTTCCGTAGAATTAAGCAAACAGACTTTCTAAATTTAAGACGAATTAATTAAGTAGTTTTAAGACTAACACTAGATTAATAATTAACACCCACCTTTTGTATCCTAATGTAATAAATGTGTCGTTTCTTAAACCAGTAGGTTTTTTAATTGTTCTTCCTTAATTTTAAGTTTATAGTTTTAGTTTGAATCCGCCGTAAGGCGCGGGTGTATCAAGATTTAATAATGGGTCATTTAAAAACAATATTTGATTATTTTTAATAATATTTAAATTTGCATGAACACTCTTTCTAACCTCTAAAATTTCTAATTTATCCAACTGAATGCCATTTGACATTACAATGTTTTAATTCTATTCCACTGTTAAAATTAAAGGTATGACTAGTTTCTATTAAATGGTTGGCAAACTCCGAGAAACTATTATTATTTAAAGCTTTCATATGCTCTTTAATCCTTATTTCAAAGTTTCTCGAAGTTTTACCTATATAAAAGAAATCACAATCATTACATTTCAATTTATAAATTCCAGATTTCTTCAATAAATGTCAAAGACGCAAGACGCCGTTCGAATTCGAAATAGAAATATTTTGTGTTGCCAGTACGCGATTTGTTATATACCTTATAAAACATATCTTTCACAAGCGATACGCAAAATACGGGGCTGTTTGTTTCATAAAATCAAGAGATATTAATTTTTTCCTTCATGTTCCTCAGGAAGAACTCTGATATTGAGAGGGTTAAGCTTAAAATTTCAGGAGATGGATTAAATGTAGTGCAAGATCCACCATTTCGATTTAATGTGAACCGAACCATCATCATGCATTGAAGCATTTCAATGGAGAGTCTATTCCGCAGCTTATTTTTAACGATATTGTAAATGGAGAAAGCACCGTGGAAAACGCTAATCTAAATTTTGAGATGTTTTCAAAATGTTTACATCCAGCTGCGTAACAATCATTGTAAGCTTCGTAATAAAAATCAGCTGAAGTTGATGTTTTTTCCATGTTTTATTCTCAGACTCAATTTCATTTTTGTTTCCATAGATATTATGAGTACGATGAATTTGGTTCAATATTAGTTATATATCGGGCTTAACTTGAAACGTAGCAACCTTTGGGTGCAAACCAGCAACCATTTTTAACATCGATAAATTATCCGGAAGCCTTTTTTGAATTTGCTCGGCCAGAAAATATAAGAAGCTCTTGCATCTTTCCCTGACATCCATCAAATCCTTTTCTTCCAGATCTTGTGATATATTTAGAAAATCAAAACCAAAACACATTGAAGCTGTATGCATCAGATGTTCTCGGAAATTAAAATAAATTAAATTCTACAAGTTCAAGAGTCCACCAATTTTTCCAATTGTGAAGGCACAACAAGTCGTTGCAGCAAGTTTTTGTACAATAAAAATAAATCCTCAAATAAGAAGTGTGTGAGTGCTCCGTGTATACGATGTAATAATTTTTTTTTAAATATATGGAATCGCAAAACCCCCAAAAATACCCCTAAACATATTAAACCCCTAAAAAAATCCCATCTCACTTATTTTCCCCCTAAATTGGCAACCCTTAGCGAGAGTTGGCGAAAATCAAAATTACAAACCTATCTTTACAGCTCCATCTATGAAACTTTATCTATGAGTAGGCGTGGGCGTTATTTAACGTAACTAGATACAATAACTAGTTACACGGTATGTAACGGAAATAACTAGTTTCGATAAAATTGCAAGCAGTTATTTTTGTAAATGCGTTATTTCTGTGTTGGGTGTGATGTGAGTAACTGATTGCAGAGTAGTTTCGCCGCGTTTCGCGTTTCGCATAGTTGCGTTTACCGGCCGGCCGAGCATGCAAGATTTTGAATCAAACATTTTCGAGTAAGCGGGAGTGGGTTCCGTTTCTGGGAAGCGAGCGACCATTTTTTGAATTTAAAGTAAAATAATTCAGTTTGTTTTAGTTCGTCGTTGTACTTGTGTATAATATTGAGCACTTTCGGTAAATTTTCGATCGCACTGTCAACGTTTATTACGAACAATTTTTAGAAAAAAACCTTTAGATTCACCTTAATTGCTATAAAAGGAAACTTTTTGCATTTGCGGTGGCGGAAAATAATGCATTTTAAATTTCAATTGCGTAAAGTGAAATTTTATCATTTTAAATTTTATCAAAAATAATCATAAATACATTTAATGCAGTCAGTCCTAAGCCTGAATAAAGTATGAAGGGAAGTTAATTTCATATACGTTGATTTCACTGTATAGCTACAAACACTTAGATACTAGAGATCCTCGCCTCGATTTCATTTTCATTCATCGTTTCTTTTGTGTAAGTCGGCCGACATCTGGAACGAGCTACTGGCATCTGTATTTTTTCCTTCATAAAATCGGGACCTCTTCCTACTTTAACAGCACCACTGTAAGGTGTCACATAATTTTTTTTAGGGCACAACCTTCAGAACAGTAAAAATTTTGTACATTTTGTATAATAATTATTTTCTTATCTTTCAATTTTCCATAGATGGCTAAGTACCTACTGGTGATTAAATAAACACAGAATACGTAATATGCGTGGTACCCACCCTAAAATATATGCCCGCCACCCACCCACACCCTTCTGCATTAAATAATTTTATGGATTTTTATTCGTTTTATTATAAGGTCGTACGTAATAACGTCGGCAAGATCGTTCGTCTCGTAGTTTCGGAATCACGTAGCCACCCATACACCACACGTGTTGCCCCATATCGTGATTTATAACAAGTGCCTACCCACAGTACCCACCCCTGTGTAGTAGCTTTTATAGTTTCACCCAGTTCAACTGTTCACTTTATAAAAATTGACGTGTATCGTTATCAATTCCCTTGTTGTTAACGATTAGGTAGGAAAAATTTTAAAATATAACACTGCACATTCAGTCGGTTCCTTGGCCCTTCAATTGCCGCATTATATTAATGTCGTACTTTATTTATTATCATGCACGGAAAGATAAATTTATTTATTCATTCATGTTCACCATAAAACGGTTGTTCACCAATATATTACGGAGAAGATTACTAAATTGGCGCCTTCATTTTAGACCGGCTGACCAGTGACGAAATGTGGAAGAATTTTTTTTTGTTTGGTTTTGAAGAAAAAAATTTGAAATAAAAGTCGTTCAAAAAAGTCACCGGAGACCAAAATTTCATTTACATTTTTTACTCCAAATAATGTCAGGAATCACTGGTTAAAGTAAGTCAAGTACGTCCCTTTACAACCTGTATATTATTTTAAATGAATTAATCGTGAAAATACAAAAATAAATATTTATTTTATTATTATTTATTGAGTTGGTTTATATTACATTTTGATATATAAACAAATATGTACATGGTTACTTTTGATTTATTTTTACAGCATAACAACTTTTACAACATAACAACTTTTTTAACAAGTTAGTTACGCCTCGTATGTCTATCTAGGTATGTCTGGTAATGATATATTGTCTTGAAAACAAGCTTACAGGTTTGAGTGGTTAAATACATTAATTCTTCAGACTTTCAGGCATTTCATCATATTTATGACCTTTATACAGTAAGCAATTCTGTGACTTTTTCTCATAGCGGCAAACTAGCTATTTACATTTCTGGTTTTATAATTATTTATATATTTTTTTAAAACAATTTCATTCTTAAATTTTATAAGCGGAACTTAAGAATTACTTAATTACGAATGCTAATTTTTGATCTAATATTATTTTAATGAGTCAATTAAAAGCCGTAATTAAATATAGTTAATATACTCGTGTTAAATTCCTCCGAAATATTCATGTTATCTAGTAGGTCGTAGAAGTTGCATTCGCTACATAAATTAATTTAATTGTATTTCTTCTTTCGTATACAGCCAAGTGGAACAGAATCATTAGTGATTCTTTTTTTTCTTTACCGGTGTATTCATAATATCATGAATAACTTAGACCTTAGCCTTAGACCAAATAATGGTGATTTGTGTAGGTACGAATAGACAAAGAAGCTAACAAATTACTTTCGTTCACGGTTCATGTTTCATGTGCCACAATATAGACAAACGTAATACTAAATAACTTTCAATGCAAGAAATGTCAAGGGGATTGGAATGCTTATCCGATTGTCTGAAGAGTTCTCTTTCTTCCTATATTACTGCGGGTGTGGCTCGGTCTATTGGCTCTGCCTTTGGTGCAGAATTCACTAGATGACCACAAGTAGAAACAAAGCAACCTTATCTCATTGTGAATTCATTTCCTCTGCTGGCTAGGTCGTCTATCATTGCACAAGCAACATTTACGCTTCTAATGATGGTAGTATGATTTTTTTTTAATATTGTCAGTTTATTCGCAATACTTTTAATCGATTTGGTAGATACTTTTTTTCATGCTATTCGAAATGTTTGAAGTATTGTAATAATCTATAATAATTTAGAAGCCACTTAGAAATGTGGACTATGTAGATACATTCTACAATATATATTTAACCTAAATTTAATTGACTTCTTCGAGCGTAGCGGAGTTCTGTTTTAACTCAATCATTTTGCATTTATTCTGTCGGTAAATTTATTAGTACAAGATGGTGGCCGTTTTAATGGTTCGAAATGTAATGGCTCAGTTCTTTTTTTTTAAATGTGAAATCGTCGTGTTAATTTGGACTTTCTTAGCTTTTTTTCACATGGCAATATTACGTTAGCTACTTGCCTGAAGAAACTTTGAAACAAAATTGTCATTGATATAGTGATATTTCTTTAGACAAATTTTATAATTCCTTATTGCTGATAAAAAAAGTTAACTTCAATCAATGTATGGTTTATAATTAAATTAGTATGTATTTATGTTACATCTTACAAATCTTGTGATTTCAGAGAAATTTTGGTTTTGTTTATTGAAGAAGACATAATAAGAACTCCAGTGAAAAATATTATCGCTTTAAAAAAATATGTTCGTATAGAACAATAAACGCTGATTCTGAATATATAAGTTTTATTTCATAATATTAAACGTAGAGTTCTTAAAAAATTATTAAAAAGTGCATTTTTTAACGTCTCGTTAAAATACACTGTAAAGTTGGTACGATTGAATGGTTAGCGCTAACGTCACGCGTCACCAGTCATTGTATCACATTGCATTGAAATCAATTGAAATGTAGGTATGGCACAAGCCATCAGTATTAACAGCATTTCATGTTATTCTTTATTTCATACTGTTTATAGAGATTTAATTGTTGTGTTAATTGAAACAATATTTAAGCCTTAATAATTCAGTATCTAAAATAGAGGTACCTCTATTAGTTTTTCTCAATTATTTAAAATATTAAAAAACTACTGCACAAAAAAAATAGTAACGCTTCTTCTAGGGAGAATACTTCGAACAACGGAATTTCAAAATGGCGGTAGTTGATCAGCTGATTTCCCGATCCTATACTAATTTTTCAGGAGTGATGACGTCACACGATTTACCATATTTCCGTTGGTTTTCGGGGGGTCTTGAAAAATTAAAACTTTGACAATTATTTTAACTATTAAAACTAACTCTAAAAATAAAAATAAAAATGCAGTTATTTAAGTTAGAAGGTCATTATTCATTATTTATAAAAAAAAATTAAAAAAATTGGACTGGAGTTCTTTATTAGAATCATAATTTTTTGGACGCGAGGATTCTTCACAGAAAATGTAGTTTTTTCTTCAATAATTTAATGCCATTATGTGAAACTTTTTGGAATGTTTAGGTCTTTGTCCTTCATATTAGAATGGAGTTGAAATATGAAGTTTATCTAAACCTCGGCTAAAAGACGTTACAACCCGAATCTAGTTCACTTTATATCATCGGCTGCTGGCTTCGTCGTTGAATATTGTTTTCTATAATAATATTTTCACACTCCTACCTCCACGACTCGAGCAACACGAATATTCCTCTGATGAAATATATGCACACCGCTGTTGAGAAACAATGCATGATGAACGTCGAGATAAGGTATCGAGAGATGGAATGAATGTAAGACAGGAAAGCACGAGTTTGGGTACAAATTACATGACGTAATTTTTCTTTCTTCTATCCGGTTTCATTTAAACCTAATCCCTTCAAAAGGAAACGGATAAGAAACCTTTATAAATATGTGACCCCGTTCTCGAATGACCTGATTTTATTGTAGGACATTTTTTACACTCTTTTGTCATTCTCTTTAGCCCCGTAATATTCCTTTACTTAGGTATGACTCGAGTAGTTGGGAGTTGGGATTAGATACCTCTGCGAAAGATACTTATTTTTTTTTGTATTTCTTGGGCATTAACTGTGTTACAATTTCTGGACATTTATTTTGTATCGACATTTGTTACTTAATTTTTATTTATCTGCTACCGGTTTCGATACACCCGTGTCATCACTAGCAATCTTAAACCTAACTTAAAAATGATGCAGAGAGTTTCGATTTTGTTAGGTAAGGGTGGTGGGAGAAGTGATTTGGGGAGGGGAGAGGTGGGAGGAGACAACATAACAGGGGAACATTGTCAATAACGGTGACTTACAGGGTGCTATTATTTAGGTAACAAATAAATAAAAAAAAATATCTAACAAAAGTACATGTGAAATAAAACACTTGAAAGGAAAATGCTTAAAAAAATATTTACATGGTTTCTCCGGTTTCGAGTTGAACCTAAATAAAATAATATGACACTGTGATTTGATGCAATTCAATAACTATGCCATTTGTTCGACTATTTTCTTTTTTATTGTTTTTTTTTTTCTTTTTTCTAATGTATTTTTTGATTTGTTTAATTTTGTAACTTGATGATTGATGCTTGTGTGTTAAGCCCAACCGGTCGGTCGTAATAAATTAAATAAATTTCGTGGTTGTAAAGAAAGCGATTGTTTTTATTTCCTAAAAGAATTAGTCGTGATTGCGCTGCGGTACAGACTACATATTGTAGTCGACAAACACCCGGTTTACGCATTCCACCCAGGATTTTAACGTCTGAAGCCCTAGGCCGGGTCAACGAGCTATTATCCAACCATGATCCATAACTAGATAGAAATTAATAACTGCATGTTCTGTTTTGGCAGATACCGCGGTCGGCGGAGGTCCAAGTTCGTCCTGTTGAGGCGAGCTCAGCCCAGCGGCGTGCGGCGCTCCAAGCACTACGTGGTAAAGACCCCGCACAGCTCACAAGCTATCCTGGACGCGCGCCAGCACAGCATCTCGTACACGCTCAGCCGGAACCAGGCGGTCATCGTGGAGTACACCGAGGACGACACGACGGACATGTTTCAGGTGAGTCAATTCTTTCATTTTACAAAGGTAATCTGAATTTGCAGTTATTATGTTCTTTCTGAACTCTAGAAATCAATATGTAAAAATAAACAACACTCTTAGTGAATCGAATACAAGCGACTTTGGAATACCACAAGGTGCCATTTTGGGCCCTCTTCTATTCGTCTTGTATGTTAATAATCTTAAACTTATTTCATATGCAGATGATTATTTAACCAATGTCTGATATGAATGCGGACAACCAAATTTAAAGCGATGCACAACGTCGTGTAAAATTCGGGACCAGGCCGCTAACAATAACACTCCATATGTAGATGGCGGCAAGGTATAAACTCCCGCTTAACACCAGACGCCTATTTTTATTTATTCAAGAAAAAAACATCGTTAGGCGTGCTTTATTTTATTTTGAGAAGTTCAGGCACAAATATTAAAATGTTTTATGATTATTTTCTAAAGAATTTCGCTCCAACTGTACTTTTTTGCATATTTAGATAAGGTTTTGTATTCATGTCAATACCTCCTCTTTTTAAATGGGTTGCATTAACATCGCTGATACTAGTATACAGTTCTCTTTCTTTGGTTTACAATTTAGTATCCCTTAAAGCACATAGAGATCGCCATACTACCTTTTTGTGATAAAAATTCGTTTTTAATTTATAATCGAGGTCATGATGATGGCCTACCCACTACATGTGAACAGAAAAAGCATGAAAACTTTCTGAAACTGACTACTCATCTTCTAGTCAAACAAGCTTTGGTGTGATTAGTAGATTTTGGATTACTTGAAGAGAGGGGATAGAAATAGAATGGAGAGGGAGGGGAACAATAAAACGTATGAAGAGTGAATGATAAAAGACAAGGATGCCCTTATTATTTCCTTACAATTATTTCCTCTGCGTGCGAATTCTATCTAAATTTCTTTAAATAGACAATAAACAGATTATAATTGGATGAGTTTGTTTATCTGGGTAGTATGTTTACGAGAGATGGGAAGGCTGATAGAGATATTGAAAGGAGGGTTAATGCCGGTAACTCCATTAATGGAGGACTGAATGCCGTTGGAGCTAATAAAAAACTTTCAATAAAAGCGAAACTAGCAGTCCACAATGGAGTCCTGGTACCTACCCTGATGTATGGCAGTGAGGCATGGAACTGGCAGAGGGAAGGATGAAAGTAAACTGAATGCTGTTGAAATGAGATCCCTGAGACGTATGTGTGGTAAAACCATGTATGATCGTGTTAGAAATGTGGATATCCGCAAAGAATGTAAGACTGATGTAAGTATAATGAGCACTGTGTAGGTCGCTAAGATTTTGTGGTGACCGCATTATTATTTTTGAAAATAAACGGACGGCGCGTACGATGAACGCAGTATCTACCTAATAGCGACCTTCTCATAAAAAGCTTAAAATTTTTAAAAATAATATGTACTTATTTTGTTAGGTATTCAAAGAAAATAAAATACAAAAGCAGTCTTTTGATAAGTACCTACAATATGATGTATGTATGTGAGTGACATTGAATACAGATAACGATTAATTTTAATATTTAATGCTTACATAAATAATAATCTAACAAATCAATCATAATTGTAGGATATTCCAGAAAATCAATTAACATTAATCAATGCATATTACCAACAGTATTGAAGGGGTACTAATTATAATAGCAATTATATGAGTATTGAATACAACAATTCAACACAATGGGAATACATTACAGTTGATCAGCCAACATGGTAAACCTTGATATACAATTTCTTAAGGAATAATAAGATAGACAATGCCGATTAATATGTGTCGACTGTCGGTGACACTGTACGTTCTAATTCACTTGCGTAATTTGATTAATTTCCCCTGTTTCCTGGTTTCGGCACTTGGTTTACTCTACGTTGTTTCCCTTCAAGACCACCAGCCTAAGTTGGTGAAGTTCCCCGGAGCATACGAGCGCGAGAAGCGAGAATCAAGAATCGAGAGCCTGCGGCGCTCATTAATCACGCCCGGTCTCTGGACACGCTCTGTAACCGGTTGCCACACTTCTATTTTCATTACTGATCTTCTTCTCTCTTCTTCTTCTCCTCCCCAGCCTCCCGCGTTGATGATGGCAACAGGTTAACGCACCACATGTTTTTATTATTTACATCTTTTGTGCTGTTGTGATCATGAAAATTCCACTGTTTCCGGGTGTGATAATGCGTGTGCTCCACAAAGTGGGTTACATTGACAATTACAATTTCTCCAAACAAATAAGAGGACCCTTTGCTTGCAACTTCGGTAAAACCTTCGACCAAGTATATCTCTAGACAACGTGTGGTTCAGAAATTAACTTATGTTATAGTGTGATAAAAATTTGATCTCCATACTTGTGGTGATTTTTCGTAAAAACGGCGCTGTATAAATATTCAAATATTATTTTTACTTAGTAATCATCATAATCTTGCTTTTCTTATTCGCTTTTTGTTGAACGTTCTACTTAACGTTTGGCCGGCTAGTGACGAGGATTGCTGACCAGTGACCACTACACTGAAATAATGTTTATCATGGAAATTATACTTCTTTGTTCATTAATTGGTCACGTCACCTGCTACTTCTTGTCATTAGTGTCTTGTATAGGTATTTAACGTATCAAACACAATGATAACAACTTTTCGTCGAAATGTTCAGGTTAAAAATTTAACATAATTATTAATTACAGTGCTACAAAACTACACTGCTACTTGGCGGTAGCGTAAACATGAACTAACAGATCAGAATTAAACCAACTCAAAAACACCTCAGAAAGGTCATTAACAGCTATGAAAAAATAATTTTAAAATAGCCGGTAACCGTAACTAACTAACTTAACCTATTTAACCATTTTATATTTTTTTTATCTTCACTCTTAATGACCTTTCTGTGGTGCTTCTGTGTTGGTTTCATTCTGAGTTGGCCGGTCACCGTATCTCTATATTTTATTCTGTCAACCACATCTACTACTATCGTTGTCATAGACTACAGCGCCTTCCCTTTTTGCCTACTTATATGTGAAGTTCTTTATGCACGAAGAATATTTGGTTATTTTCTTGTCATGTTAACTGCAAATACAAATTCAAAGCGATCGACGATCAACTCGATGTATCGTTGATAAATTTTTGATGTCGTTTACCCCGCTAGGCGCATCTGTAACTGAATTAGGTGTTTTACTGATGCCGTCGTATCGACTGGCTGAATAATATCAGTTTCCCATTATGACTAGATGGTGGTGAACTACTAAACATACAAACCGATAATATTGTGATCTACGCCGATTTACTGAGTCGCTAACTAACTAACTAACTAACCATCACGCCGTTTCCCCGCAGAGGTAGGCAGAGAGGACGGACCGCCAAACATCCTGATCTTGGCACACATTCCTTGCCTCGTTTACATTCATACAACGTCTCATACATTCTCTTCTATTATTCTGACTCTTGACATGGCCCGACTCAAGTATCTGATTCACTTGGTCGTGCCATGTCTTTCTTGGGCGTCCTCGACTTCTTCTACCATTCACATTTGCGTCATATATTCTCCTTACACTCCTTTCCTCGTTCATTCGCTCTACATGCCCAAACCGTCGGAGCGTTCCTTTTTTGATATTACTCATTACGCTTACATCAGCCTTGCATTCTTTGCGGATTTCCACATTTTTCACACGTTCATACATGGTTTTACCACACATACGCCTCAGGGATCTCATTTATACAGCGTTCAGTATACTTTCATCCTTCCTCTGCCAGTTCCATGCCTCACTGCCATACATCAGGGTAAGTACCAGTACTCCATTATGGACGGCTAGTTTCGCGTCTTTAGACAGTTTTTTGTTGGGTGCCAACGACGTTCAGTTCTCCATTAATAGAGTTACCTGCATTCACCCTTCTTTCAATATCTCTATCAGCCTTCCCATTCTCGTAAACATACTTCCCAAATAAACAAACTCATCCACCTGCTCCAAGTATTCATCATTCACAACTATATTGCATACTGTTTTCGTACTCTCTCTTTCAAACACCATGACTTTAGACTTACTTACATTCTATGCCATTCCAAGCAACACTTCGATTATGAATCGTCTTCATAGCATACATCCAAATTGCTAATCAAAGCCATTTTATGCATTTGTTTCAATTCTGAATGGTCTTTATAACATTTATTCAAATTATCTATTCTATACCATTTGAAAGCATCTACAAAATCCCCCCCCCCCCTCCTCTGGTTACATTTTTTTTTACATGAAATCCACACAGAAGGCCTTAAGGAAAATAATTTCCCTGGAGGCCTATGTCATCTTTGGGGATGCCGTGTGGAGGTTTTTTTTAGGGAAAGGAAGGAGAGGAGAGTTCTGGGAAGGAAGAGGGTTTAAGGGGTGGGTAGGAATCTGGGAACCCCCAAGACCTAGACAAACCACATCCCATGACCCCGGGCACCCCTGCTAAATCACCAAACGTAACGAACCACTTGGGGTGACCTATGGCAGAGGTGTTGGTTATCCAATAAAAGTTCCCGGGGCGGCGGTACCCCCATTCCCGCCGCCCAAATTGCAACATTTCTTACTGGAGTCATATTCTTCACCGTAGCTCTTTGCAGATTTTAACAATCACCTCAACTGGGACTCGTAACGTAAATTTCAAAGTCAAAATATCTTACAGTACGTACGCCTTGCAATCTTCCACTGAATTATTGTTTAGGTAAGTAATCGTACCTCATGATATTACCAGCTATACAAAACTTAGTATATCTCATTTCGTATTTTTGGCCAATAAATGAAGAACTTCCATAACATCAATAATTACTACAGAAGATCAGCGAGTGCGATCTTGTGCACACGGTGGATA